>JAPMOR010021828.1:0-13638 GCA_026543865.1 Argiope aurantia
TATAATGAATCAATCTAATGCAGTGATTTATAAATTTCACCAACACCGTATTTTAAATGTCGGTGGTTATCAGTATTTAAAGAAAAAAAAGGCGAGAAGAATGATTCAAATGCATTTTAAAATATTTTTAAAACCATTAAATTCTTTTATATAGTTATTTATACAATTAATTAGTGATATGAATTTCGTAATTAAATTTGACAAAAGATCGGTTTATCATATTAGAATAGTCAAAACTCAGATGTTGGATTATCAAAACAGTACTATCTAATTTAGGTTTGTATCATAGTTTTCCTAAGATCTATTGTTTTAATTTCAAAACTGGATACTCATTTAAGGATTTAACCAAATTTTTTTTATACATCAGATTTATGACTAAAAGTGCTTTATGTGATAGAAAAGGAAATCAATTAAAGTTCTTTTTGTATTATTATTACTTGTATCTTTTATTTTGCATAAGCAAATATCAAATGTTAGATTTTGGTTCTAATTTGAATAATTTTATTGAGATCTCGTAACAAAAATATTTGATGAAAAAGGTCGTCAAAATGGTTCGTCGTTTATTATTAAAATTCTAATCATTAACAGAATTACTATTAAAAATTTTTCAATTCATTGGCAAACGATTTTGTTTCAGTTGGACGTCATTTTACTAAATGAGTGGCAGATAGGCAATTAATTTCGATAAAGACACTATTGTGTTAATAAGAACACAAACGTTTAGTTAATAACGTTAGTAATAATATTTTCCATATAAAAAAAATAGTTGCTGCTTAAATCAATTGCTTAAAATTTGAGACTCAATTACCATATTAATTAGTTGAATTAGATTGAAAAACACCTAAATCATGCAATTACCACCTAAATTTGTGGTACAAAAATGAAGCTGCGGAAATATATTCAAAATTCAGTACAATGAGTTGCATATTTTTTTAGAATATTCCTGCGAAGAAATAATCATTGGTATCTAGATTTGTAAATTTAATTTCTGTTATATGAAATGGAGAACACTTTGCAATCACCCAAAAAATTTGAGATGAGATTTTGTCGAATCTTCACGTTTTAGATCCTCTCCCCCCACCCCTCACGTTCGAAAAACAGATTTTCGGCGTTATGTCTATTTCAGGTAAAAATACCTCAAATACGCTTTAAGCTAGACGTATGAAATTTGGTATTTGTTCTTCACGCCGTATTTCTATATTTCAATCAAATTCTGAACAAATTCTTCTCAGAGGAAGTCTGTCAGTCTTGTTGGATGATTATTAGTTAACACGATAATTACAAAACGAAGAGAGCTAGATGGATTACATTCGGCACAGATTTAACATGTATATATTTTGAGTTTGGCCCAACAAGAGATTGACCATCTGTATGATCTTAAATATGTCAAATTTGGTACGTGTAGTTCTGTGTTCAATTTTTTATTCAATCCATCAAAACCCATATTCGATTTTCATATACTTACTATTAACCGTATGCTAAGGATCAATTTTTAAAAACCTCGCCAAGGATCACACGATAGTTTCAAACAAAAAAAGCTAAATTTATCAACGAAGGTTAATATTTAATACCTTTAGTACCAATGTCATGAAAGGCCTTCTCTAGAATAACATTTTTTATTAGAGTGTATGGGAGAAACTTTTAAGGAGAACATTCCTATTGATTTTATTTCGTACTTATAAATGCACGTAATTTTTTGGAAATTTCGAAGATAGTTTCATTTGGAAATGAGGTGCTCTATGTATTTATTACTTCTTTGCGATAATTCATGACTGTTTATATTATCTTTTTACCTGAAAATCAATGCTCGACAATTCAGCATTTAGTAATAGGTAAATTTACGGAAATTATTCATATAAATTTTTAAACAAAGGTTTTTGTGTTCTTTTGTTATTCCAAAAGTTATTTAATTTTTCAGATTCAAAATGTATTTGAAATTGCAAGCCGGTTATTTTTTCTAAAAGCATTTTCATACCGTGAACTTTAAACTGGAATTGTTATCAATAAGATGACTAAATTTTCACAAATTTTAAATACAGAGTAAAAACTTTTCAAAAATTTGTGATAATCACATATTAATAAAACTGATAATTTATATCCCATGCATTATTATGAAATCGCTTTGTATTGATGAAATCCCGTGTTCGTTTATGCAACAAAAGCGCAACGATAAGCAACTGCAATGAGGAGAATCGCTTGAAGGTGCGAATGTAAACTTTCAATCAAATTACGTCGCTCGAAGTTTTTTGTATTTAGCTCAACTGAGCTGCAGCATCCCCAGCTGTATATTACTTAATTTATTAATTTATTTATATTCAGAATATTTAAATGTGGCTATACTCTTACATTTTCGAGCTAAACAATGAAAGTTTTTTATATAAAGGGAAAAAATAGCTCGAGGGATTGCATTTTGCTCTAGCCCCAGTTTTCATATATTTTGCGTATTAAAAATACGTGGAATCTTCTTCACCCATTACATTCTTGGAAACTGTTTTAGAAAAATTTATTTTCATATATTTTAGAAATGGAGTTTTTAAAGTTTTTCCACTTAGAGTCACCTATGTTATGACAAAAAATTTGAAAATAACGATGGCAATGAAAGATGATCAATTACAACTATTTTAACTATATTCCTTGATAAGTAAATTTTTTGTTATTAAAAATTAAAATAATTTTTGTACATACGAGCTTTACCTTGAGGCATTGATTTTTTATTGTCAAGACCCGATTCTGAAGATGTAAATAAACAAAAGAAGGGAATGCAGGAAAAATAAATGAGGCAATTTATATGCTTTCCTAATTAAGTCATTAAAAATTAATGATATAGTAAAACATTTCTACAACATCAGATTCTAATTCTTAATTTTTTTTGTTTTAAAAGAAAAAAAGCAATGCTCATATGATGCAGAAATGCAATGGTATACAATTGCGTCATATCTAAGTAAAGAAATATTTTAAGTCTTATTTTTTTAAAAAAAGGGTTAATCAATAAGTTTTTCTTAATTTCTTTTTTTTTTCACAAGAATATTTAATCAAAGTATGAAAGCAGTATACGAATAAATATACTGCGAACTGTATTCAAAATCAATGAAGCTGTTAACCGAAAAGTTTCAAAAGTAAATCTTTTTATGTTTTGCTTGACATTCTTTTCATTAATGTCGAAGA
Organism: Argiope aurantia; assembly: GCA_026543865.1. Classification (NCBI taxonomy): domain Eukaryota; kingdom Metazoa; phylum Arthropoda; class Arachnida; order Araneae; family Araneidae; genus Argiope; species Argiope aurantia. Next base: position 3,166 of record JAPMOR010021828.1, read on the forward strand.
AATATTTCCAAGATAATTTGCTCTAATCTGTCCTTTATTCAAAATATATATTAGCTGAAAATACGATTAAGTATAATTTTTTTCTACTAGTAACCATAAAAATGGAAGAAGACCCTATATGTACATTCCAATAAATTCTAATAACCCTCCTGAAGTTGATATATAAAATTGCCAGGCATTTGGAATCAATCTTTTCGTTGCTTGATCAGAAAATAAGATACTTAGATATACGATGGTTCTTTCGATTTAAGAAAGGGTGGGAGAATGTCCTGCATTATTATTTTTTTTATTTAAACGTAAATGCTATTCATTTTTCTCACTTTGGATTTTCAATGAAATCAGTAGATCAGAAGTGAGTCTGTTGGAATTCCATACATATTTGTATAGGTGTCCTTGTGTGCAGAACCATGAGGGCAGTTCATAATACCGTTCAGGAAGATGAAACTAAAGCAATTAAGATATTAGTTATACTGATTATTTGACTTGAAGGAGAGGATGAACTGAAAAATAAAAGACCAAACTATTTCTAAGGACGTAATTATACACTTTTTAAAAAGTAATCCAAGTAAGGGAAACATATTCAGCGATTTCAGTTTGGGCTTTAGAGTAAACTAATGGTTTATATAATAGCTCTCAATTTGATTTCAATCTTTATTGATTTATTTATTTTAAATTAAACCACATTTCTTTATTCTAATTTTTTATTTTCTGACCCAAATCCTATTTTTGTGAATTATTTCTGACACTTAATCTAAGAAATTGCTGGCCATAGTTGTTCCTTACGCTCCGAGCGAAAAGATAAAAGAAATTCCAAACACCTAGGATATAAGATCCAAGATTCCCTTCTCTAAATCAATATCTGAGAAAGGAATCCCTTAAAGAATCTCTTAAAGTGAGCACCATTTCTTGGCATTTTAAAACTAGTTTTTGAATGCCAGAGGTGTTAACTCATTCTCAAATCAAAATATTCCATTTGCCAAAAATATATGAAACGTCTTTCAAAAACATTCTGCACACTCGTAATGCAGGTTTTGAGATACGAAAAATACGTATTGGCATATACGTTGATATGTATATACGTAGTATGAAATTTTCTGTCGTATAAAAGCAATTAATAGCTTTGTCAGATGATGACGAAACTTTGAAGTTCATTCTTTATTGCTAGGATTTAAAATAACATTTTTATAAATGATATCTGTTTTTAAAATTAGTTTTTAATAATTTATTATTTGCCAGAGTTTGATTTTTATAAGTTACATTTATCATTTGTATTTGGTTCAAAATTGTTGAATTAAGCAATGGCCGTTGTTCCATTCATTTGCAGGATGTCTTGAAATAATGTCTGCTTCCCAGTTCAGGATCAGTGTTGATTTTATACTTGTTTACATGAATATTTAATACCTTGCCTCTGTGTGTTTTTTATTCTTTATTACTGCTACAAATTTCTTGCTTATAATAAAACTGTAGCCTTATTGACTTGGGGAAGTCGCCAGCTCTGGGTATGTTATTTCGTTTTAGAAATCCGATGCTATTTTTCGGATAATTCAGTAATTCGGTTCATTCTTGTTTCTTTGCTGTACAATTATGAAAGGAATATTCATTCTGAAATGTAGTGCTTATTGAACAATCATTCATCATCTTTCGGCACTTCCAAATTTTTTGTAATTTTTTTCCATTGTTAATGTTCTCAAGATTGAATACAGTTCCCACACATTTTTACCATAATTCAAAATTAAAGGAAACTCCACTATTTCTATACTGCGTATAACCTTCTCGTGTAGTATTATTTATTAGAACTATGTCGAACAGAACATTTTGATAGTCGGTTTGAGATAAAATTATTGCAATTTAAATAGTAAAATCTTCGTTATGTATTTCTTTTTCTGACATTTCGCTACCAGTGTAGCTTAATTATCAAAATGTTCTTGGCTGGAAATCCTATTCCACTTGAGATCCGTCATTTATACGAACTCGGAGCACGGCGTAAGATATTTTTGGTAGTACCGAAAGTATTTTTAGATTGTTTCAAAATTTTAGTGCCTTTGTGATGAATTATTTTTAAATGTTTATATTAAGATCTGAACTAATTAGTATTGAATTGTTAGGCTTCTGTGCAAGTAAGTCCTGCACGAATTTTAAGAATTGTGGTTGGCTCTTTTTGCTTTCGTTAGTACTATCTCGACGACAAGAAATAAAATTTTGCTGTGATAAGATTGATGTATACTTTTCATGAATGAATTCATAGAAATTTGGATTTTTTTTTTCGTTTTAGGGCTTGGGGAAAGAATAAAGATCGATATGAAGTAATTGCGTCATATATATAATTTATATGCTTCATCAGAAAAATAACTACTTGCTAATACAATTAAATTGATCCAAAGTCGGTTCAATTCATGAAGATTCATTTCCAGTACTTGAAAACCATTTTTATTTAATCTGAGGTTTAATATTTATATAAAGCAGTATCCGACTCACATGAATAAAGCGATTATTTCGTTATTAACGTCCTCCAAATACAAAGTTTGACTATCGTTTATGTAGGATATAGATCTTTTTAGAAAATTAATTGCTGAGTGTTTTCATACTTCAATTCTTTTATTATCTCTAGAAGGTTTTCTTTTTTGAGAAATACCAGTAAAATATAATAAATGAAAATAAACGATTCAATTAACTCCAGTTTTCTCCAGTATCGATAATGAAATAATTTACTTCTGACATTATAAAATAATGTCATTGCAAAGACTGCCAACGCTGAAAGCTGAGGAATAATTGCATTATTTAAGAAATCGTCTACCTTTTATTTTCTAAGAGTAATTATTTAATTTTAGCATATGTATGGAATTTTCACTTGTTAGTTCATTATTAAAATGCATTAATCAGATCAGAAGGGATTTAAAATTTTCTGAAGACTGGCATCGATTGGCAGAATGATTAACATTTAGTCAATAACAACAAAGAATCTAAAATTTTTTGCAGGTCGGTCGTGATTCTGAAATCTCATCATACATGAATTTTCGAAATCAACGTTTTTTCATCTGTTTGTTGCAAATCTCGACAAAAACCTTTTTAAAATGCGACTTTTTCTGAAAAACCGAGAGATGCTTCGCCTTTTTCTTTTGAAGGATGCATATGTAAATTTTAATATTCCCTGTCCTCGTCTTTCTCAGGACGTTTTACAGGAATGGATAGCAAAAAATGATTAATTTTGTATACTGGCATTAATTCAAAGTGGTTGGAGGTGAGAGTAAGGATTGTGAATTTCTGATAATTTAAGGATACAAGATCCCCCTTATAATTTGCAAAATCTATCTTTGAAACCTCTAATCTCCTACGCATCACCTATTTGGAAGAATGCAGCAAAATCCTGCATCTCTGTACTAGATAGATTGCAAAATGTTATGATTGGCCAGAAATAACGACATTCTGAAAGACCTTGTTGCATTAAAAAACTTCTATAAAAATACCAACAAAATTTTTTGATAAATTAAATAGAAGCGACAACATCGCCATTAAAGAAGTTAAACCATATGATCTCATACTTCCGGAAAACGCCTAGAGACCTCATCATCTCATCAATGCTTAATTAAAATTTTTGGTTTACCAAGCCGACAGGACTCGGGACGGTTTTTGCCGAAAAACATCTTATATAAAATGTTCTTTCCTTATTATATTTATGTATATATTCTTTTCTCTTTCGAAATATTATCAATAATTTTCTGACTGCTCTATGTGGCGACAGCCACCTTCAAAACGTACAACCACTTCATAAGTAATCTTAATGCCATATATATTATGTTCCGAGTTTGGAACTTCGGCTTCAAGAACTCCGTGACCCATCCTACAAATAGGCAATACAAAGGAATAGTATCCGTATGAAATCTGCTAGTAAAAGTTAACTTTTTTGTTATCGATGATATAGATTCAAATTTACTTAATTGCTGAATGATCGTTCAATTCACACTAGTTTCTAATTCTAGAAACTAGTGTGAAATTTCGCAATACTGGTTCAGTTTTAGCTTGTAGAATAATTGAAGATCCAGCGTCTGATTGCATTAAACAATGATTTTATTTGCTTAGCATGTATTCAACTGTATATGCATAGCGACAATTGAAAATGTCTTTTAATTCGTACTTTTATTATTCTCGAATGCAGCATTTGTTAAGGAAAAGGAAATGAGTTTTCCTTCTTTAGTAAAAAAAGTTACAAGCATGTATAGGCAGATACATAATCATAAAGTAAAAGTAATGTTTGGTTTGTAGTGCACTCGGATAAATCGACGAGAAACACGCCTTTCATAAATTACAATATTTATAAAGGGATATACCATTTCATTCAAAGCTAATCCGTTTTTGGTTTGAAACAAGGCTGCACTCGAGAAAACACGGGAAAGGTTTTGCTGTAAGATACAATAACCTTAAGTTAGATGTTAAGCTAGTTTTTGCTATTCAACTCTTTGTAACATCGTGGCAAAGTTAATCGTGATTTTAAACGAGTTTGGACAAAGATTTGTCCTTTTGAATATCTATTTGCAGCTAATCAGATTTAAATGAAAAACAAATAATGTAAGAATAATTCGAAGTCTTGACTATTTGGCTTATTTAAAAATGTTAAGCTAAAGAGGTACCTTAAGTGAAGACGAAAGATTTGCAGATTTCAAAAATTTATCCTTCACAGGACCGAATGAAGACTTTCAAACTTTGCTAAAATTCCTTTTACTTACCTACATCGACGAATATTTCCTGTGGACCAATCATCACTGACTAATCTTTCTCTAGGACAGTACATGAAGGGAATCAAACTGTGGATTCGTTGCCATTCTTACTCAAAAGAAAATATTTCAACAAGCCACTGACTGGCTTTAGTGAGAATCAATATCATAGATTAAACCAATTTACTCCATTGAAGCAGGAACGACGAATGAGTGTTTTAAAAACATATACGTTTCTTCTGGCATACATTAAAAAAAAAGAAATAATAATAATAATTACGCGTGAGACAAAACTGATTTCCTTTCTTATCGTTTTTCCAATTCGAATTCTATCTTCCTGCCAAAACTTGGAAAAAAAAATCAATATTTTCACCAATGTGAATGTCTAAACAATCGAACAGCGAGCGGTGAGAAGATATTACCTGACTATAGTCTTTTTGAAGGAAATAAAGGGTGTTCTTCCGTGTTTGAAGGGGACGCCGTTAGTTTAGTAAAAGAACTGCAGTTTGATTTTTTAAAAGTTTGTTTATTCTAGCTTTAAGGCAACGATTTCACCACACCCTATTTACACCTTGTAACAAATTTCTTCCTCGTCTCTTTTTAAATACTGAAATCTTGTATTACCATCACTGGCATAGTGAGAAAATTTCAGCACTGGACGAAGCGTAAGTGAATTTTCTACAACAATTTCATATGGATAAACATTTTATTTTGGTACTCCACTAAAGCAGCTTCTGTTCGAGCTGAATTCCGGTGTCATATGACATTCTATATCATGTAATATTCTCTGTGAATTCAATGCAGGGAACTTTATCAAGCACTAAAACAAGTTATATTTATCTATTAAATAATTTCAAACGTTTTTTTCTGTAATAGTCTGCCGTAGAGGAGGGTAAATGGCACCTTGGGCGTAATTACTTCTTTGCCTCCGTCTGCCTTGTCTCATTAGATTTCCGATGTCGCGATGGCCTACTAGTAAGATGTCGACTTCGAGGTCGGAGAGACCTTATCACCAAATCATCACCCTTAGGGCCCTCCTTCCCCCCTTGAAAAAAAAGGGGGAAAAGTTGTAGTGTTAGGTTTGTATCCTCATTGACGCAGATCTTGGCGACATTTGTTTTGGCTCATTGTCTAAATTATTTAGTGGCTTTTCGCTCGCAGCCGCCAAAAAGCTCCAAATATGCTGTTGTGGTAGTTTCCTGCCTTAGAAATATATTCCAAGGTTGTTTTTTTTATGAAAATAGGAGATCTAGAAGTTAGGGGGCTATTATATTAAATGGAAAATGTGAACTATTTTATTTAAGCAAAAGAAAAAAGTATTCGTGCAATTAATATAAGCAAATTTATAAAATCATTAACATAGAATGAAAATATACCGTGTGCAACGATGCCCGGTGATTTGTCAGTTGCTTGCTTAGTGAACCCTTCTGATGAAAAAGGCTCTCAGAATATTTTGAGATGTGACTGAGGTGGTTTGAGAAAATAAATAAAACATACTATCAGTCAGTGACAACTCAAGTTCATAGTTCAGTGGAAAGTGATGCATTGTTACCTTACTTATTACGCTGCCTTAAGTGGGTTTGCGTATGACCGTTTCCTTAGTTTGACGAAAAAGAAATCTTCAATGTATATTTCTTTCGGGACGTAATGTTTCGGGAAGTTAATCTTTTTCAAAAATCGCTGAAATGAGCACATTCTGTATATTTAGAGAAGATATCTGTATCACATTCATTGTCGATTTCGGAATTCCCGTTATCGTTATTAACTCTGTCACTTCCATCTAAAAAGGGGGGGGGGTGATCATGATGATCTTTTAAGAAAGCATCGACTTCCAGTTCAAGGTTTGAAGCCATCAAACATCCAATGTATATGTGATCCTGATGTTCAGTATGTATGATCCACTATCATGAAGAGGAAGTTTAAAAAATGGTTCTAGGAAAGTTGATGTTCTTGTTATCTAGTCAGGATTCAGAATTGCGAAGTCCATTTCAAGATAAGCACCGTGATGCTTCAAAAGGACGATTGGCTTCTTGATGCGCATGATTGTTATTAAACTATATAAACAATTCTGCCGCTCAATCTTGTTGATTTACAAAATAAAGAAACAGAATGTGCCAAATTTTCAAATGAATAAACTGCCGTATTAGCTGAAGTACATAAATACTATTTCTTCCATTAGTAAAACCTAAGTTCATTGGATGGAATATTTCAAACCATGTAATACCATTCAGAAAGATATTCTGCTTGTAGTAAGTATTATAAAACATGAATGGCAGCTTATTATTGATATCGTCCCAACGTCACTAACACTGGCATGCAGTGACTGGTTTTCTCTTTAACATTTCCCTTTTATCCTTCTAAACAGAAGGGGAAGGCCGGATTATAGAGAGACCACTCGATTTACAGTTTGTCAAATCTCAAAGCCTATTCATTTTCGTTTGTTTTTGATGGAAATGTTTTGGCGTACAATTATGTCGATATATTTAAAGAAATTTAAAAAAAATCCATGCAGAAACATTTAACTAACATCTTGAAAAGAATTTAGTTTAAATCGCTAATAAAGAAGAAACTAATGTAACAAAAGTTTATACTTGAAGCGAGTCGCATAATTTTTTGCAGCTAATTCTATAATTGAGCACTAAATGGGGTAAACAATTAAGTGCCTAAAATAGAAAGTACCTTCTGAAGGAAAATCGCCTTGGTGAGTCAATTACCAGTATGATTAATTTTGAATATAGAAAATTACCTGGTACTTTCACGTTTAACGCATGAGAAAAATGCCCATAAGAGTATTGCTCGTTTTACATTAACGTAAAAAACATTGTTTGAATTTGGGATTACGTACAATTTTTACTCTTCCGTTCTTATCACTGACTGTATTTTAACATCAAGAAGCTTTGCAATTCTGACAATGGGGACAGATGTAGTCATTTACCCTCCCCCCCCCCCTACCTCTCTACGCCAAGGACTTTTACAATAGAATATATCGCTCAAATCCAATCCATGGCACACAGTAAATATATTCATTGCATTTATTTGACAAGCGACGATGTAAGAGCTGAAGGTGTGGTCTGCCGATTGCTGTGGGATTCGTTCCCTGTCACAGGAATATCGTGTCGACTGAATCCCAAGAAATGCACGAAGAACGGCAAGTGCCGAAGCGGAGTCGGACGTCGAATCCAGGCGTTGATCAGAAGGGCGGGATCTCTCAGCATTGTACATGCACGGTTCGGTAAATGCGTTAAAAATTCACTTTTGCATATGTATAGTTAGAATATGATTTTATTATAAACGTTTGAACAAGAATTAAGATTTTTGTAAGATTTTTTTCAATGTTTTAATGTAGAATTTCTTACAACGAGGTTAACATATCGCATTTAAAATGATTACAATTATAGGAAAAAGGGAAATTTATCTACATTTTAGCCTGTTGTTTAGTTTGCCGTACAAGGTGATTTTTTTAACCACTTTGTAAGAAAATTTGCATGCAGTTTTGCAACGCAAGAGCTGACAACAATATTGCCGATTTTGGGTGCTGTATTGAAAACTTAATTTTATTACATTTTCATGATAAACTGCGATATTAATTTAATTGCAACTTTACATTTTTCGATATAGGTTAGGACATTAGATCTTTAAGAGCTTAATCTTAAATAATATAATTTGAAGTTGGTTCCTTATTGCAAAACTGCCTAATGTGAAATTTTCAACAATGCAGTGGTGAAAGTAAGTTAGAAGATGGTGTCGGTAAGTTCCATGAGGGCTTCTTAAATTTCGTCCTCAGCCAGCCTGTTGGGTATTACAATTTCTATAATGCACTACTTTTGGTATCATATACATTACCAAACAAAATCAATTAGGAAAATGGTTTAGCATTTAGATGTTTTAAATTAAAATTTTTCAGTTAATTTTAATGAATTGAATTTATTTTAATTCATAATTAATCTTTTTTTATAAATTTCTAATTTTTCATATTTGTAATAAGCTTATAATTTCCTATATAAAAATAGGACTATTACGATAAAATTAAGAAGCCCTAAGGTCTTAAAAATGAACATTTATTTTAAATTTCTCATATGCAGTATTGGGGAATAATTCCATTTTAAGTAAAATTGTAATTTATAGATTATTATTACCATTTATAGACTTAGAATTTTATTAACACATATTTTTGTTGAAACATTTGTTTTGCGAAATGATTCATAGTCTTCAGAAGTAGCCCATGTACAGAACACAACTTTTTTAATTAAACTTTTTTAAATTTTATAATTAATTAATAATAATTATTTCGAATGAAAATATCCAAAAATTTCTACAAATATTATTTATTAAACAAAGATTTTTGCAGTCCTGTTGAGTAGAATAGTTAATTTTTGGAAATATTATTTAGTGTATTAAAATTGAAAATCGACTTATGCTTAATTGCTCATTTCATCACATTGATATCATTTGTTACTTAGAAATAGGATAACGTTTAAGGAAAAGATAAAGAATGCCCGAGAGGCTCCTAGTTAGCTCCTAAATAATACCGTTGAGCACATTGTTGATTCATCCATTTCCATTTTTATTGTTAGGAGAGAATTTTTTGATACAGAAAATTTGTTACGAATCGGTAGGTTTAATTTAAAAACTGTGTACTAAATTTTATTCATCTAGATCATTGCAATTTTGAAATCTGTATTTACAAGTGTATAGATACAGCCCTACCACCAACGGTTTTTGACTAAAATGTGACACATCTATCCACAAATTGTATCTTTTGGTACATTTTTTACTTTGTTAATAAATATACCAAAATAATAAAATACTTATCATGTTTATATATCCTTACAAAATAAGTTTGGAAACCAATAACCATTTCTTAACATTTTGTATGAAATTCTACGGCGATCCATGTGCTATGGAAAGAAAACTTACTTATATAACTAAACTTAATAAAATCCTGAACACCAAGCTCTTTTAACGTTAAAAGTATCGGCAATTCTCAAATACGTTAGAACTGCTTTGGAAAATTTTTATTTGACTTCTCGCAGTAAATTTAGTAATAATTGGTTACCACTAGTATTACTTAGATTTTCATAATTTTAATATGTCAACCCTTGCCATTTGTCTGTAAGGGAATGTTCAAAAATTGCACAGAATGTTGTTTACCTATGATGTAATATTAATTTAAATTAACTTGGAAATTTGTTTTGGGATTTACAGTGAGATGATTTGTAACAAATCTTTCATGCCAATCTAATATGTTGATATATCTAAATTTTTACCTATTTTTGATTTATTAAGAAATTTATCCTGATTTTATATAACTAATATATATGTTACGATTATTTTCATTATTTTTTTTTCTCTTCCAAAATGGACACTCCGGGGGCTGATGCTTCAAGTTACAAAGGTTATTTCAAGAGAGTATTCAGAGAACATTTCAAGAGAGAACTCGGATTATCGCAAGAGCACTCAATAAATAGTGTATCTAGTAAATACACAGCCTTTTCATTGAAGACTTCTTGCAACCGAAGATATATCTGAAATATTTATTGATATCGCATCAACTCTGGAACCTTTCCCTACTGGAAGATTGGAAGAACCGTTTTCGTCTGCAAATGGAATGGAAATATTTGGGAGGTAAATAAATTTTCATTTATTAATTGAAACATTTCTTTCGCAATTACTGATTGTTTCTCTTATACAGTGGACTCTCCTATGACATAGCTCTATATAATGTTGATCACATAAAGCCTTAAATAAATTTTGACTAGGTCTC
>JAPMOR010021828.1:13648-23906 GCA_026543865.1 Argiope aurantia
ATTTCACCACATACTGACATAATTTGTCATTCAGAAATCCGATGCCAGTTCAGAAAACGGTAAAGAAGGCATGAATATTTCCCCTGAATGTTCCATTTGATATGATTATGATGGAAGTTCTCATATCACCCCTCGTTGTAGGAGAGTCCATTTTATTTCTGTTAATTATATAAAAATCTTGCATCAAATTATTTGTAAACCAGCCATTTTAGTTTTAGAAAGTATATTGCGAACCGCAATTCTCGCTTTGATTCAGTGTATTAATTTACTCATTAATTCATTTGTTTCTGTTTATAATATTTATATTCATCTAAAAATTTAACACAACGGGCCGCTTGACACTTTCAGTATCCCGGGGAAACCTTAGAGGAAATGTGTGTGCTTACCTCTCTTAATGTATATAATAATTTGAACTCCCCCTCCCCCCCCCCCAACTTCAACAAAAAATCCGAATTCCCTATCAGCATGAAAAAGTTTTTCATGAAAATATAATATGTGTTGCTCATGTTTTTTCATAACTCTTTTAAGTTTCTGTATTTCTATAAATCTTTAGAAAGAATGATAATTTGAAACCATTCAAGTCCTATAACTTAATAGTATGTGTAAAATATCCCTATATCCCGAATATTTTTCTTAAAAAAGACAAATTTTTTTCCCTAAAAATGAGAACATCGTTTGAAACGAATCTAAATTGTGGACAGGAGCAATCGGTGAAACCGATTTTACATGTATTAAAATAGCGGTTTTGGAATGTTTAACAATTCTTTTTCTTCACCATTTCTCAATATCTCAATAACTTTCTAAAAATCATGCATGCTATAAAATGTTTGGTAGAAAAATTTTAAATTCTCTTACCGGTCAAAATTTGCATTGCTTGTGTTTGCTACATATTTCCAAAATAAGTTCAATGCATCAGTGTGTATAGTTAAAGATGTGTATTAAATTTTAAACACATTCAGTCAAAGGAGGGTCTACCAGTTGATTTGTAAATTTACGAGTATTTGAATGAAATAATTCGAAAACCCCACTGCTTAAACAAAGGGAATTTGGAATGTGATCTAATAGCCCTCACTGCTGATCTGTTTGAACTTTAAATCTAATCAATGGGAAGGAAAATTTTCAAAATTAGTATTCAGTTTTCTTCTTTGTTCTATGAAGTGCAAAACTTGCCATATTTTGTTCCTATAAGAGATAAATAAAGAATTCCACCTGTGGCACATAACTGCTATGTCCTAGCTTTCAGCCAGTCTTGTACCTGTGTTAAAGTAATATTGAACCCTTAGCACTCTTATATTAATTCTGAATACCATTGTGCAAAATGCATAATTTTCATATTCTTGCTAGATAATGATTATTATATAGATCTTACAATAGAAAAAAAAAACCTTCACTTTAATTTTTAGGAATTATAGAAAATGTGCAACTAGTTTTGAGATAAACCTTATATCCACATTTATATAATAATGCCGTTAATTTGGGGGTTCAAAAAGTTTAATAAATTAGTATTTTTGTGAGCCAACACTGTTTTGCCTTGAAGGAAATTAAAACACGTGTGTTATTGCATATGCTTCAAAGATCCCTATAATGAAAACAGCGGTAACAAAAACTTAACAATAAGAAAAGTGAAGTACTTGAAATCAATTCTTCAAAAGAGACGTTTTTACTCAACTACTTAAATTGAGTAATAATATATATAAGATGGAATTTTCTAACCAAAACTTCATTTCACTTCTTTATATGCTAAAGTTCGAATTTTTATTTTCTTGTATTCTAAAATACAGAGAAAATATAGTATTAGGCAAAAAATTTCAACTGAGAGACTGACTCTGACGAATCTCCACGTTTCAGATCACTCCGAGTTCGAAAAATACATTTTTAAAAACGTTTTTTATAAAGATTTTATCAAGAGGAGCAGCGCTTTGACGTAGTTGAGAAAAAATGTGAATGCATATTCTACTTATGTAGAGCCAAATTTTCATATTGGATTTTTAACTGTTTTTACTTTCTCGCCTACAAAGCATATATACAAAGGAAAAGTACTGTGTTATCAAAAATTCGAATTCGACGTTTTGATGAATCGTCACATTTCATCGGCTCTGAGCGCGAAAAACACATGTTTCGAATTGTTTCATGAACTTAATATCGCAAAAACACTTTCAGCTAGACGGATGAAATTTAATACGCAATCTTTACACCAAATTGATGGTTTCTGTCTGATTTTGAACGGAATCTATTCGTAGAAATAATGTCTGTCCACTAATCTACAATTCTATTAAAGATGAATGCATATGTTATTTGGCGCTCTCGGGGTCAAACCGTTTGACCTACAGTTATTAAATTTGGGAAATACATACCTTCGAGGGTAAGGATGTGAATTTGAGAGATTTTTTTTATAAATTTTAATTAAAAATTCAGTTGAATTTTGTCGTTTTTTTGCTATAAATTCCGAAAATACTACTGCACAAATATTTTACCATTCCAATATGTATAAAAATACCTATTTAATAAACGTGCAAAATTTTTAATTTTTGGAATTAAATTTTCTTTTTAATTTTTAATAGTATATTACATCTGATACCCTGAAGCTCAAACTGTTTTCCTTATTTCATCAACTATCTAATTACTTGAATTTTTTTTTCTGTAGTTGAAAGTGAAAGAAGAATTGTTCTTCCTTCTCTTTCTAAAGTTTGCGGGATCGTAACTTCACTAGATGGGTAACAATATGAAGTTACAATACTGCAAACGGTCGAAGATAGATTACGGTGTATGTACACACTTGAAACTTCGAAAATCGTTCAAAATATCGAATATTTTTTTTATTGCTTAATAATGTTCTCTGATCCTTTAGCTTTCAAACGATACCAAGATGTTGTCAATATTCGAAATATTTCTCGAGTTATAATTTTTCTAGAGGTGCTTTCATTAAGAACACTAGTTACGGTTTTTTAAACCCATTTTATGAAGAATATTTTTGCACTATGTTGCTTCATTCAAACAATCATAACTCAACAAGAAATGAACCAAATACAATTATTTATAAATCAAAATAATCTGTATTAAATAGCGGATGTTTTGTGCCTCAATCAAAGTTATATAGAAATAAATTTTTAATAGTTATTTAAATCTTAAAATTACAGAAAAATTCTCGCATTTTCTATTCATCGGTGATGAAAAAATTGTCAAATTGAAACTATATATTTTTATAACTTGATTGAGTCAGACAACATGAAGACTAATTTTAGGCATAATTTCCAACTAGAATTGTGTGTCTGTACAAATTAGAATTTAAGATGTTTCGAAAAATATGTTAATTAGCTCATTAATTATTTAATTAATTAATAATTAGTAATATGGATTTTCTCACTGAAATGAGTTTAAACATATATTAATGACCTACTGTGAAAAAACTGGATTTTAAAAGTTAAAATTTAAAAAAAATATCTTTTAGTGTGTACGTACACCTTAATCGACAATCGACATTTACATTTTAAATAACATGTCACGGGGCTGCCCCCATTCGGTTCATATATACAATCAACAGAACTTAAGTAAGACAATAAAGTAGGACGGCTTTAACGTCTCCGAATTCGATGAAATCACAATTATATATAGATGATTTGACTGAAATTTAAGATAATAAATACTCTATCGCACTGACTGGTCACCTGAGGCGACTAGTAAATAATTGCAAAACGAAAAGAGTTGGATGAATAAAATTTGATATATAGATGTAGCTTTGATCAAATTTTGAACCAAATTCATTTAGGGGTTGGCTGTTGGTTTTCCGCATTTTCAATTCATATAAATTCGATAACTCTAAAAAGCAGCGTTTTATGTAAATGAAATTCAGTACTCAATTTTAGCATCTAAAATATAATTTTTTCAAAAAAATTGAATCAAATATGTCAAAGAGTTGGCATCCGTTTGCACTTTCGCATCCATGTAAACACGATAAATTAAATTTAAGTGATTTAAATAAAATATCGTTATGTAGTTATGTTATTAAAATTGTAATTCTACGTCAAATTTTGTTTGAATTAATTGTAAAAAAAATGTATTCAAAATGTATATATGTTGCTTTAACTATACTATAAAACACAAAATTTCATGTACAGATCATCAATCGAAGCTTTACCGATTTCCGCAATTTTATGCAGGTAGAATCAAAATAATATACCTATTGTAGAATAGGCAGAAAATTTCTTTAAGACCAGCCTCATGTTTTAATTTTCTTAACCACAGATTTAGAGGCTTAGTGACACACTTTTCATTGATAATTAAGAATATATTAATTTTCTTAAGTGGAGTGAGATGCTTTTGGCAATGATAATAGTCAACAATTCAGTTCTAAAGTGGAGTTTTCGCCAGTAAGTTTTGTTTCTAATTGATAATTTAGGACATAAAACGAATTATTTATTTCATTTATAAAAACAAACTAGAAATATATTTCCTGCTTAAAGTATTTCTTTTTTAATGGCAAATTGTTTATACGTTGTGATGCGATAATTTTCAAGTTCATAACAACAGGTCGATATCCTATGAAAATAATTCACTCTAAAATAAATCACTCTAAAATTAGCGTAAAAGGAGTATAGGTTTAATAATTGCAGTGAATTTATTTTCAGTGAAAGATACTAATTACAAAAATTTCAAAAAATGAATGACGTGCAACTTGCAAATCTAAAAAATATAATATCTTGCATGATAAATAACTTCTAAAAATAAATACTATTGCATAGGAAAAAAAATAGAATAAATAGATGTATTATGTTTGTAAATATTGTTGCATACAGCTTCATGAGATTACAAATTTCGGTACGTTTAGAGCGAATTATAAAAAAAAACATGTTTCGAGAAAGGAAAAAAAGTGTTTTTTCCCAATAAATTTCTGTTGGATTCATTGTTGAAGCCTAATTTATAAACTTTTCATTTTTAAAATCTACACAAGTTATGCATTTTTTGTAATCAGTGAAATGCGCCCTAACGTATTAGATTAAAATTGATAGATCAGTTTTTTGAACGTTCAGATGTTTCCCAGTTTCTTTTAATTGGTGTTGAGACTTAATACTAAATACTTCAGTTCATTAAATCCTTTCATTTAATTATTTTATTGCTCCAGTAGATCTGAAATGAGAATGAATCAAAATCAAGAAATTGTAATTTTATTATTACAATTCTTTTTCTTAATTGCAGTGCATAAATGAAAAAGTAAAAAGCTGAAGGTGGTTGAGTAACTTCTGCGAGAGTTGTTTCTAAATAAACTGAAACACCTTTAATTCGTTCCTTTTCCTTTCAAGTTTATTCTCGCCAAAATAACTCCACGTTAAAAAAAATTCGGAAAGTGCTATGAAAATTAAAGACGATATACAGATTATTACCTCTTATTATGGTTCAGTTATTGATTTCTAAACTGGTAGAGACAGAGGTAGTACATATATTTTTCTAAATGTTACGAAATTAAACTTTTTGTATTTTTCCCCATCCATTCATTCATATTTAGTAAAAAAAGATTCTTGATACTATAAAATTTTAAAGAATATATACATTCTACGATTGGTTACTACTGGTGAAGTAATGAGATTTTAAAGACCGCTGTTTGAGAAAATTTTCTACTAAATTAGCTGACTCGAGATACGGTATCGTTTCCAAATTTAAATTATGCATTGTATTGCTATTTCAAAATGTTCCTTAAAATAAATTTGGAGGAAATCCCTACTGAAGGTAAACGCTTGAAATTCAATCAATTTTAATCAGGAAACAGTAACATTTTCTTAACGTATTGTTACGGATTCACTTCCTTGTCCGTACGGGTTCTTTTACGATTTTATGCAGAAATACAGTCCTTTAGTAGGAAACGACGACGACGTTTATTAACACAAAAGACACGAGTACACAGAGACGACGATTATGTACAGCCGAGACGAACACACAGCAAACAGTAGCCCATAAGTAGTAATCGACCGCAGCACACAAAGTGGCACAGAATTCAGGAGGAGAAGGGGTCCTCGGAGCTTCACACTACGGTCTCTCCAAACGGCTGAAATTCTCCACTGTCTTCTCGCTTTAGTTGTATCCAGCTGCCAACATACTATTACATGACTGGCTTATTCCTCACAGGACTCGATGCTGCAACATAACAACAGGACTTGGCGGATAGCCCAATTCAGCAATAGCTTGAGTTCCACACAACGCAGGCACTTAGTCGGATTATTCCGGCATTGCTTCGTTTCCTCTCAAAGACTCTGTTCTTGTCTTCGATTCCAACTCCGATTCTAGTTCCGTTCATTTCGGTTTGAGATTGCCGGCCTTTTATAGTTCCCGGGAGCGGGTCGAGAAGTTTCTGGACCAATCAGGAGCATCTCAGTTCCTAATGGATAGATCTATAAAATTCTCGAACTTTCCAGTAATTTCTATTTTGTCACTAAGCTGAGATCACAGACGCGGCACCCGATCAGGGCTGATCGTAAAACGGTCTTTCTTACGATGCAACTATTAGTGCTGGGAAGCAACATTACAGGTTTGTAACAGGTTTTAGTACATCAACATTTGGTTATTTAAATGAGACTAATGGCCCTTATAAAGAGTTAGGAGTTTGTAACTTTATCAAAAACGCCAAAATGATGAAAATAACAAAATATAATTCGTCACATCATTTAAAGCATTTTTCCCAACTGCAACTTTGTATCAGTCTCCAAGGACAAAACCTTCTTCAGCTTTTAACCTTCAAAAGCTTTTGGGCCATTCCAATAAAGGGCAATCAGTGTATTATTCATATGAAAACTTATGGCGACGGATTTTTTTTTTGCGTCAAATTAAAAAGTTGAACCTTGCTTAAGAAATTGCAGATGCTTCTTTTTATTGAAAGATTGGAAGTCAGCAAGTAACTTAGTGTAAATTCACAGCAAAATGATGAAAATTATACTATGTCAATACGGATAAAGCTCGGTTGTTCTGAGAAATAGTTCATTTAATACAACTGGTGGGGACGTTCTTGTAACTTTCTCTCAATACGATCTACGTCGTGTATAATTTCATCCATTATGGATGAGAATTAAGTATTTATTTTGGGACAAAACCTTCTTCCGTTTCCCGATTAGGTCCAAAGTTTGACATAAATAATTATTTTTGTTATGGCGGTTGCATCCTAAATGACATGTATCTAGTATATTTCAGTTAGAAGTTGCCGCTTAATTATAGTGTAATAGCCCTTATACGAACTACTTAAATAATGTACAGAAACTACTTAAATAATGTACTTTTAATGTACAGAAATAAAGAAGTGGTTCTAATAAAAATCCTGCTTTTTTTATATTTTCTCTATAAATATTTTTTCCTCTATAAATATATACTTTTATATTTAAAGTAATATAATTCCTAAGAGATTTAATGTCGTAAAACAATGGGAGTGGTTCCCTCCAATTCTTTAATAAAAGTGAATTTGTTTAGACGCATTTCCCCCCCCCCAGTCGATTAGTATGAAAACGTGACACAGAATAAATACAACTGTAGTGAGAAAATAGCACACCAAATTTGATATATTTAAACCATTGCATTTACATGTTTCTGAAAATACAAATAATGAAGCCGCCTTTGGATTTGTCTCAAAATCTGAACGATGTCTTACTGCATAAACTTTAAATCTGTGCTCCGGATTTTATTTATCTTGCTCTCTTTCTGTTTGCAGTTATCTTGCTAATTTTTATTCGAACATACTTGCATTTTTGAAAGAACAGACAGAAATTTGATAGAAATCCACAAATTAGTTTAAAACATATATACCAAGTTTCATCATTTAATACGAAGCATTTTTGAGTTTCAGATGGACAGACAGACATTTTTCCAAAATGTGTTCTTTGAAGTGAGCGAGGTCCAAAACGTGGAAATTTCTCGAATCCGAATTTCTTGACGATTAAAATACTTTTTCTATACTTCATGTACGAGAAAGTAAAAAATTCTCGTATAGTTATTGATTCGAGTATCCAGTCGTTTTCGCATTTAATAAAACGTTTTCTTTGACTTTCTGTAAAGCTGAACTTACTCTCTTTGCGCATCAATTCTGTAAGAAATATGCTGACTTAACGTTTATTGTAAAGATTCGAACACGAAAGTAGTTAGGAAACCGGCTAGAGTTCGAAGATAGATTTTTTTTAAAATACAGAAAATAGATAATGAATTGAAAATTTCAAAAGAAATATTGCTTCCTGTTACTAATACTAACAATAAAAGTGAGCGTGTGTGTTTGGCACTGAGTATACTAAATTTGTTTGTCAAAATGTACCATTAAATTTATATAATATAGGAAGTTGGAAATGTGCACCGCGGAGCGATTTGTTTGATATTTTAATTTATAAGAAACTAGCCGCCTTTGGCGAACCAGCTGGTCGCCAAAACTTAATGCTCTTTCAAATTTTAATAATTAAATATTTTATGTAACTTTTATTTTTATAGCTTTTTAATCAAAATATTTTAAAACTTCAAATTTTGATAGTCGTATAATTAATTCATAATATTATAAATGCCTTCAGTCGTAACGTAATGTGTATCTCTCTAATTTTCTGTTATCTCCCGTAGAATTTATGCTTTAAGTTAAAGTGTAAATAATTAAAGTGCAATTGATATAAGAACTTTTTTTTACTGAAACGAAGCATAATGAGTACTGAAAATCGAATCGCTGGGTATTTAAGCCTTATGGGCACTAAAGAATATATTTCTTAATTTATATAATATCTCAAGCTCTTCAATAAAATTTTCTCAGATTCATCATGAAGGGATCGATTAATTAACAATGTTTAGTTTTCAATGCGTCAAACACTAAGAAAATAAACAGAATCGTTTAAAATAATCGGTCGAAAACAGGTTAAAAAACTACTTACAAAAAGATGTACTTAAAACTACAAGCATATACAAGAAATATATAACTAACATAAATACAATCTAATTACAAAAGCATTCAACTAACCTAAAAATAATTTAAATCCAGTCCGCATCCATTGAAAATAGTTGTCAACAATCAGAACACAATGCGCATGCTTGAATTTTTCTACGCCAGTTGGGGTAACGCTATGCAGATTAGAAATTTTTAATTTCCTTTATTCTGTTTTATTTTAATTCAAAAGTACTTCAGAATGAATCTGAAAGATCGATTAATTAACAATGTTTAATTTCACATACATCAAACCTTCAGAAAATAAACAGAATCGTTTAAAATAATCGGTCGAAAAATATGACGCCTAACCTCATTAGCGTGGGAAAATAAACTGAAGCCTTACTCATTTGGCAGTGGGAAAATGGGAAGTTTTTTGGCGGGAAAGTTAGCTTTAAATTAATTATTAAAATTCTAATTGAAAAAAGAAATGGACCCCAGGTGCTCATTTCCGACCTCCAAGGTATACATGTACCAAATTTGGTAGCTGTAGGTCAAACGGTCTGGCTTGTAGAGCGCCAACACACACACACACACACACACACACACACACACACACACATTGATCTTTATATAAGTGTAGATTAAGCCGAATTTAGAAATTTTTTTCCGCAACCAATTTCTAAAATATTATTGCACAAAAACGAAGTCTATGCCATTTTAAAATTATAATATCAATTTAGTAATAGTTCACATTTTTCCTGAATTATGGAATTTTCTCTAAACATTTTTAACCTATTTGCAGTCAATTGCCTTTATCTTCTAATTAAATTTTCCTTGCTTCATCAAGTATTTTATCACGTAATTTTTTTTTTCATCTTCAGACCTCAAAGAAAAATGATACGGTTTATGATCCATGGGGCTTTCTAGACGAATAAAAAAGTAATCACATTTCATCGCACATTTACGTTTCTAATAGCGCGTTGATATCACGGGATTAGTCTGGATTAGAAAGTTTCATGCAGGCAATAAATAGAAGATACATCAAGTAATTAGAATAATAAGCCTTTAATATCTGACAAATCAAAGGGATAACGCTGGAACAAAGAAACAACCGAACGTAAAACAGATATAATCACTACTTCCGGAGAACTGGCTGCTTAAACTATCGGGAGTGGTCTCCCCAAAACGTTCTTGCGTACTCTTTAATAAACTGTCAGGCCAGAGAACCCCCTCATTGGCATTGGCGTGCAATAGTTACGAAATATTAACCGTGGCAGAAATTTAGTATTTTTACTGAATCTCGTGTTGGGGAATTATTTGGCGATTTATCCCTTGCATGCGTGAATAGTGTCCAAAAATGAAGTCTGTATTTCAGACAAGTATTTCGCTACC
>JAPMOR010021833.1:0-13954 GCA_026543865.1 Argiope aurantia
GATATACTGAATCTAACTTGAACGTGGACCGTAAATTAATGTTTTTTATTTCTATCTCTGTAATGTGTTTTAACAACAAAAAAAAAATCTGGTTTGATAATTAAGGGAGAAAAAAAGGAACCATCTGATTCTGATGGCAAGTGCCGGTAAGCTGGGTTTCTATGTAGTTCTTTCAGTGCGCAAGTTCGTAATAGTTCAACAAACACAAATTGTGCAGGGTGATCATAAATGAATATCCCAATTTTACAGGTCTGTTAAAAGAAAGCAAAATAAGGAACAGCCTTCTTGTCTGCTCAATGGAGATAAAAAATAACAGGTCAAAATTTAATTTCATCTTAGTTATAAACATTCAATGTGAACCCCTCTAGAAATACGAATTATATCGAAAAGTATGATAATTCATTCCACAATTTTTTCTGCATGCCTGGTGTGACGTTTAAAAAAGGAGCAGATATGCGAGCCTGGCGATGTAAGATTTTATTCCTGAAGCTGCATCAAACAGCAGGTGTTTGTTCCCCCGCTATCAATTGACGTTGATGAACTGAAGATGTGCGCATATACAGACTTCCATCACATCAGAAATGCTGAAAGAGTATGAAATTGGATATCGTATCACCATGATATCATTCATACTTTCGGAGGTGCTTATAATAAACACTTATAACTGTGTTAATTATAAATTCTCAACTGTTATTTGTGGTTTCGATTAATTGATAAGGTTATACTTTGTTTTGCTTTCTTCTAATAGGGACATTCCTTTGTAAACACTCCATATTAGGAAATGCAACTCTTATGAAGTACTAGCCGCATTTGGGGATGAAGTGGTACGTCGGGATTACATCATTGCTAAAATTTTCAAATTAATATTCTTTGTAGTTTGCTTAGATTAAAAAGTAGCATTGTTTAAAAATGAAGGCACTTTAAAAAGATTTCATCGTTGCTTACTTAAGATTAACAAATTTTAAAAATTATATAAAAAGCATACTTTACATAGAAACCTGCTCGTTGTGGAAAAATCAACCGTAAATTCGTATTTTCGTATTTCGTATTTCGAAAAATCGTATTTTCATCATTAACAATGGTGAACTTCAACTTAATTCAGCATTGCTAATTATGAAGGCCTCAATTAAATTCAACAATGAAATGAATTGTTGTAAAATATGCCTCAAATATTATTTAAAAATTGATTAAACATAAAGAAAAAATTATGGCAAAAAATTTGTATGATTGAAAAGCTAATTTTCTAAATTTTAAGATGATGTAAAAATTATTTCAAAACTGTAACAATTTTGGTAAATAAAATGTAATATAAAAATTATTTTTAACTATAATATTAAGCTCCCAAAATTTCGCTTAATTTTTAATTAATTAAAATTCCATTTTAAGTTTCAAAAAATTACTCTAAGATGCACATGCACACCCTTCAAAGTATAAATATATATATCACGTCTGGTAGTTCTAGGTACAGGTATGCTAGTAGAACGCTAATACACAAACAATGATCTTTAAGCATATAATCTTTTAATCAGAAGGCAATTTCGGATACAGTTAAAAGATTTTTTATTTTCAAGTTCGTTTTATTTTCTCCTAAAAAGCAGGCACGATTTATTTACAAGAAGGCGCGGACAAGGCACGTCCGCTCACAGCAACAGATTAGGCAAGAAGTGGGAAAGAGAGAGAAATTAATTATCCCTCATCTCATATAACACGAGATATTGATAGGGAAAATATTTTTTCACAGCGCTAATATATTATTAAGATTCCGATAGGGATTTCTGACGCATGTCAATTCTGATAAGGGAAACACAGGGATCTTTTTTAAAAGAATCTGCCTGCTGGACAATTTTCTATCCTTTCAAGCGGAGCACGGGAACCGCTGACGAAAGCATTTTCACAGAACTTTTTTTGCTTTAATTAAATAGAAAAAGTGGAATGGGATCAGGAAATAAGCGAATATTTTAGAATGAAGTTACTATGGGCTAAATTCAGATAAAAATTTGGGAATTAATTTAGATTTAGATTAGAGTTTAAAAAATCATTATATAATATTATATGTATAATATTATATCGAGGAGTATGTGAACTTTGATATCGACATTGAGACTTCGGTAAAAATTGAGGAATTAATATGATTTAAAGCTAATTTAAACGATGATGAAGAAGTTAATACATCTTCCTTTAAAGATGCAGTGGACTCCACTTATTTTATTTATTAAAATGTTAATTTAAACATTCAATGAATTTAATTTGTTTCATAGTGCTGTATGTAATGTTCACAAACATTCTACACAATAAAAGCCGATTACGCACTTTTTATGTCCGACTACATACACATTAATCATATAAAATAAGAGTTGTATAATAAGTACACAAGACAGACAATGAAATTATAATTTTTTTAATGTACTGAATTTTAAATTTTTAAACTTTTTTAATACTATTAGTGATATACTATTGTCTTTATAATTATTGAAGATAAATGAATTTATATCAATAGTAATAAACTTGTAAAAATCAAAGTTGTTATTTAAAATTTCGAATATAGGTTTTCACATTTATATGTCGCTTTTTGCTAATCCATTAAAAGAGATATAAACGGTGTTTTATTGTATATTGAAAAAAAAATTGTAAATATTAAATATGATTTGAAGGAAGACAAATGAAAATTTATGTTTTAAAAATATTTACAATCACTTATTTTTTTACCAATAATTATATCTTATAATTAATAGCACTAACAAAAAATAATTATACTACATTTCATTGCAGAACATTTTATCACAAAAATGATTAAGCAAAGTACAACAAAATAAAACAAACACATTTTAAACAAACAAAAAAAATCGTTTTAACTTAAACTCAATCAAACTCATTTTAAACATTAAAAAAAATTGATTTTTCAGAAATTCGATTCCTGCTGAATGTGAATAATTCACTCCTAATTTGAAGCTTTATCTTATTTAGGTAAATCTAACTCTAAAAATATCTCCTTATGGAAGCGAGGGAACGTTTCTCGATTTCTATTCTATGGACTTCTATGGCACTTAATACGGCCTATTTGCAGCACAATTCCCGTTCCCACAACAATAAGCAGCAATACAGGAATCAGGAAAGATATATCCAACATTTTTCTAATTATTTTCCCAGTGGGCTTTCCGCCAACACGCTCGAAGACCCCCCCCCCCCCTCTTTTCTTCGAACACACGCTGCATCTCGGGACACAGTTGCCGATCGTTTCCGCTCTTCACGTGAGTTGAATCGAAGCCAGCTTTCTCGAAGGAACCGGATTACCGGGGCGCCCCGATCAATCGATGATCGGGAAGGGTTCGATGCGCTGCCATCGACAAAAGAAAAACATTCAGCGCTTGTATTATTTTTTCGTATGTGAAGTGTAAAAAGAGAGAGTATTGCAATCACTAAAAAAATTTTTTTTTTAAATCCGAAATTGAGATTTTATCGAATCTTCGGCTTTTAGATCTTGATTTCAAAAGAACACATTTTTACTTTCTCGTATACGAAGTATAGAGTAAGTATAATAATCTTCGAAAAATTCGAACTCTATATTTTGACGATTTTCCACGTTTCAGACCTCCCCGTGTTCGAAAAACACATTTTTGGAAAATGTCCGTCTGCCTGTCTGTGACAAAGATAACTCAAAAGTTCTTTGAGCTAGACTGATACAATTTGGTACACATCAAATTTGCGTATATCTATCAAATTTTGAACAAAATGCACTCAGAGGAAGTCTATCTGTCGGACTGTTCAAAAATAAGTTAACACGATAATTACAAAACGAAGAGAGCTAGATGGGTAAAATTTGGTACAGGTGAGTGTTTGCACATCTATAGTGCAAACACCAACCGAATTGCGATCCAAGTCCAACAAGGAGTTAACCGTCTGTCTTCTATACTTTTAGAAATATGTAAACGCGATAGCTTAAAAACGTAATAATTTTAATATATCAAATTTGGTATGGGATTTTGTGACTACAAGTGTAGTTTTGTGTCAAATTTTAGTTTCATTTGGTTGAAAAAAATGCGTCTAAAACACAAATATGATTTTCAGAATACTATAAACCATCTGCCAGGAATTAATCGCCAAAAAAACTCGCCAAGGATCATGCGATAAATTCAATAAAATTCCTAAATTCACGCCTAAGGTTTATATTTCTAACTATTGCACGCCAAAGTCATGCAAAGCGTTTTCTGGGGCGCTTTTAATAGAAAAAGCCTTGGAGTGACCATTGCCGCTGGTTGGGAATTATATTTGCCTGTCTGTAAACACGATAGTAGATGAATTAGTATTTGAGTAAGATGGATGAAATTTGGTATGCAGTTTTCGCATCTTAAGTATAGGTCGCAAATTTGGAATAAAATCTGTAAAAGAAGTTAAAGATATGTTCGTTTGATCATTCGCATACATGCAAATGTTACAAAACATGAAATTTGGTATATGAACTTGTTATGCAAATTGCAGTTCCGGAGGATTTATCAGCAAGAAAACAATGGCACTTATTAAAGGAGATTAGAAATTCTTTTTTCCTGTTTAAACGTGTTTCACATGAAATCGAGACTTATTAAAAGCAATGAATCGCTATCCCAAATAGAATCATTCAAAATAATATTGGGTTTCCAGAAATGTTCAAAATCTTTTCTTTCATACACATCAATATTTATAAGTAAACATTATCGGGGAGGGGGAGTGGAGACCAAGTATATTGAAAGAAAGCTATTTTGAAATTCGATTGCCCATAAAAAACTATTTTCATGTCAGCTTTCATTTATTATTAACTAGCCGCCTTTGGCGACCAGCCGCTTCGCCAGTATTACCGCTCGCTACAATTTTCAATTAAATATTTTAAGTAACTGGTCTCTTAATAGATTCTTAAACAAAACATTTTTAATCTTCAAATTTTGATAGTCATACCAAACTTATACTCTTGCTTAGATCGTTTCGTTCAATTTGCTATATATATTTTGCTAACTTGTTGTCATTTCCGGTAAAACGTCAACTTTAATTTAAAGTGAAAATGATGAAATTGCAATTAATATAAAGATATTTTTTAATAAAACCAAGCGTTTCATTTTATTTATCATCGTTATTGCTATTTATTTATTACTATTATTATTGAATTTGAGTATTGCAAACAGAATCGCTCGGTATTTAAGTCTTATGTGAACTACAAAATATTTTTCATCATTTATGTAATATCTCAAAGAATAATTCAACAAAAATTTCTGATATTCAGCATAAAATTCAGTTTTTAGTTTTGCTTTCAAAAGGATTGAAATGAAATCAATAATAATATTTTGTTCCTGCCTATAAATATATTTAAAAAATTATGAAGTCTAAATTTAATGTAGTAAGGTATCATATTCAGAGAAATATTCTAGACACGCCAAATTTTAAATAAATGAATGAATGTTTCTATTTTCCACAATCAACTAAGACTTATTTATGAAGTTTTGAATGTTAAAAATTTAGAAAAACTCAACATTTTCATAATCTTAGGCCAATTAATCTTGAGAAACCTGCTCGCTGATTGGCGTATTTTCTTTGAAACGATCGATGGAAAATCTAAAATTATCCTTTTTTTTAATTGAATAGTGATATTCAAATTTTCATAAATCAGCCAGTTTAAGTGATCGATTTAGTTGATTGGAAATGAACTCTTTTTATTTAAAATATTAGTGTTTCAAGAACATTTTGTTATTCGTGATTTCCACAGCAGAAGCTTTATGTAAAATCAAAAATTCGTTATTTATTAGAGCATTTATTGAATCAAGTAAAATATAATCATTTTCTATTTAAACCATTTTAGTATATCTGTTGTGTTCGTGCGTCAACAAAAATAGAATGCAGACAAACTTATTATGAAACTAAATCTTATTACATTGTAGATAATATTATCAAATTTACACCAACTTATTTTCATTCAAAATTCTAGCATCGTTTTTAAACAACAAATTAAAAGTTCCAAAAATATAACTGTTGCCAATCTGAATTTCACAACTATTTACAAAATAAAATTTATAATTATTAAAAAAATCGTTTGCTACTTTTAAATAAAATATTTACGATTTATGTTGCAACAGATCTGTGACTTACTAAAGGTTTACAAATTAGCCGTGTGGCCCTGATTTGAATGGATATCCTGTTCATATTAAACAAAACTTGCCTTAAAATAAAACTGATTTATTGGATTAATAATATGGAGTGTAAAAGATCATAAAATAATTTTTCTTGTATTTATTTTTTAGAAAAAAATAGTACTTCTTATTTGTTTCATTTCCTACAGACGATTTCATTTCCAAAAAGATTTAATTTATTTTTAATTGGAGCTTTAATCAATGTGATGGCAACACTTTGAAAAAAGCTATTTTTTTCCCATGAATACGACACGTTTATTTTTATTTTGTACGAAAGAAATTGTTGAAAAATAGAGTTAAAATATTTATTTAAAAATTCATTAAAAATAGAAATTTAATTTTAAGATTAAAACATTAGTATCATTTAAAAGATAAATTTTTGATCTTTAACTTGATGTAAAAATCTTTTTTGTGCGGTAATATTTTCGGAAGTTATAGCAGAAACGCGCCAAAATTTCGCTTAATTTTTAAATAAATACAATTCTAATGAAAAATTCGAAAAAATAACCCCCAGGTGCACATTCCGGGTCTCCAAGGTATACACGTGCCAAATTTGGTAGCTGTAGGTTAAATGGTCTGGCCTGTAGAGCGCCAACACACACACACACACATTGAGCTTTATTATAAGTATAGATATAGATATAGATTATACTTCGTTTCCCCTTGAAAACTCAAAACTCTGATGCTTGAAACTCTTCGATTAAAACTCCGTTTTTAGCATATTTGATACTCTCCGCCATCGCAAAATTAACTTAAAAACATGGCGGAGAAAGGTAAGGAAAACCTACTACACCCTTGGTTGGGGCGAATTTGATACCGGAAGGAAGCACAGTTCATTCGAGTAGTTATTTCCTCTCCTTCCCAGAAAGGCATAACCTCCAGTTAGTTAGCGGCAAACGCAACTTTTTTTATAGGGGAACGAATAAGGGAACTTAGTTTTTTGTCATTCAGCACAGTCAGTTTCTCCTTGCATTTCAAAAGCGCGAATTATTTAATGTAACCTTGCATCAGACTGTTGAATACATTTGAATATTAAATGTAAAATAAAATCTCATTGCACTACGTCTGCTGACATCTTTTTAAGTATTCATTTACATTTTTAAAAGCACTCTCACATATGTTAAGTACTTGAATTGTTACGCCGCTTTCTCGACTCGGAACAATAGCTTAATCTCCAGAGGTTAAGAACCATGAAATACAAGCATTCCACGAACCCTACCACAAATAATAAAAAAATAAAATAAAATCATTTAGTAATTACATTTACATGTTGACGCCCCCACATCCCCTTATTCTTCGTATAGCATATCCCTTTATTCTACGTTCCCTATATTATTCATCGAACCGGGGCAGGTGGGTTTACATGTTTATTTGTTATTTCCTCCTTGCATTAAAATAGTCACAAAGACTCTCGTCCATAGTGAGTATGTAGTGTGTTCCCCTTTTTTCGTGTTGAGTTACAGATATATTTGCGTGTGTGTGTGTGTAAAATTTTACTAATTCCATTGTACAATTACAAAAAATTAGGGCGCTGCAATTTCGCAGCACTTATTTTGATTCGTCCCAAGTCAAAATGATTCAAATTAATTAAAAAATATTTG
The DNA here is from genome assembly GCA_026543865.1 of Argiope aurantia. Classification (NCBI taxonomy): domain Eukaryota; kingdom Metazoa; phylum Arthropoda; class Arachnida; order Araneae; family Araneidae; genus Argiope; species Argiope aurantia. The sequence continues at coordinate 7,751 of JAPMOR010021833.1, forward strand.
CAAAGTTTATTTTAGATTTTAAATTTTATTACATTTTTTATAGTAGCAGTAACTTCGTTCACTTTTACAAAATTTGAAAATTTTTAAAACCTTCGCTAATTTTCTCGCCCAAGATCGCAAATTCATCACTGGTCATTATCAATACTACTTCTATGTACCCGAAACTGATTGCTCGCAATGTTTTTTTATAACACGCCTTAGTCAATGTTTATTATCATATAAGGCAGTGTTTCACACTTTTTCCAAATCCAACAAATGTGATATCACAGCCTTCACTTAAACTGATGCTACATGATTCGTTGAACCTTGATTAAGACGTTTCAACCAACATTTCTGTCAAAATAATTTGGCAACTATTTCTGTTATAATGAAAGCAAAGGAGATGCAAAAATTATTTACTTTCTTAATGGCGGTTCCTGTCATCTATCTGCACACCCGCACAAGCGGGAGATGTACGACGAATTCGAGAATTCCTTTGATCCAAGTCGATCCATCAAAACGTTTTCCAGGGCGAATGTTCGATGCTTGATATTGAAAGCTGGTATTTTGTTCAGAACCCGCCCCTTGATGTCAATACCCACTGTTGGTCCTCCACATTCTAATAGAGTGCCAGTTTTTATTCTGAACTCATCATCACGTATCATTCTAAAAGATGTTTTCATAGAGCTCCTCGTTCACCAAATGATGCTACAAATTATCTAGCATGTAATGTCGGAGTGTTCGTAGCCCCATTCTAGGTTTATGAATATAAACATTTGTTGTTCAGAACCCGCCCTTCTATGTACAATATGTCAATATCTACTATCGATCCTCCACATTTTAGCAAAATGCCAGAATTTTTATTCTCAACTGATCTGCCCTTTTCATTTGTCAAAAACGAATTTAAAAGATATACTTCACAGAGCTTCCCATCCGTTACATGATGATACAAACTTTGTAGCGTCGAATGTTTGAAAGTGTTCGAAGCATCATTCTGGCGTTATGTATAAGCGTTTGTTGTTCAGAACCTCACATGATGATACAAACTTTTTAGCGTCGAATGTTTGAAAGTGTTCGAAGCATCATTCTGGCGTTATGTATAAGCGTTTGTTGTTCAGAACCTGCTCTTCAATGCACAGCATGTCAATATCTACTGTTGAGCTTTTACATTTTAAATATTACATTAATAACAGAATTTTTATTCTCAACTCATCTACTGTCTTCTTTCATCATGAACCACTCTAAAAGACACCTTCGTGGAGCTTCCCACCCCCCTCATGGAGCTACAAACAATCTAGCACGTAATGTTGGTAAGTGCTAGTAGCATCATTCTGGATTTATGCATAAACATTTGTTGTGCGCAACCCGCCCTTCGATGTATAATATGTCAATAATAACTACTTCTATACTCCATATTATAATAGAATGTCCGAATTTTTATTTTCAACTCATCTGCTGCTATCATACCACTCTGAAAGCCATCTTCATAAAACTCTTCAAGCGCTGCATGGTGCTTGCTACAAACTTCATAAGGTTCAAAGTTGAAAGTTGTTCGCAGATCGCGTAACGCCAGGTTTATACTAAAATAAACATTGGTTAATGTCTCTATTAAAAAAAATGGATTTTTTTCCCCAAAGATACTGATCTTTTTTTATTACAGAGAAATAGAAAAGGAGTAGAGGAAGGGGGGGGGGGGGGGGACCTCTTCAAAAAAAAAAAAAACGCGGTTCCTTTGCGGATCACTGGCAGCGATTACTTCGCTAACAATGGACCAAAGAGGAGCTATTTGTCAAGATAATCGGGGCAACGATACTTCCCTTTCCGCCCGACCACAAAAGAAAAGCGAGAGAGATTGCGGCATTTGCAACGGACTGAATCGACCATAAACAACTCACCTAAGAAATGCTGTCTTAAAAGATGTCCCATTCTGAAACACGAGAGCATAAACATTCGCACATTTTGTTATCTTCTGAAAGTTGCATTTCTCCGCCTTCAATTTTAAAAATGGTGAATCGCGCAGGATTAGCAGCAGTGGCGTAGCTAGGGCAACCGGCGTCTGCCGTATAACATGATTTTTCTGCCCTGTCGTCATCAGAGGCTTAGAAAATACAAACAGTTTCGAGAAATAAAATTATATTTTCGCTTTATCACATTCAGCTTTAAAAATATCTCCAAAATATTATCTCTATAGCGCTCCCGATGAGGGGTGTAAGCGGCATCTATACCTTTCCCCGCAATATGCCATTGTTTAGCAGCACAGCAGTGGCTTAAAGGAGTAAGTGCGTCCAAGATTTACGACACGCCATGCTCTTGTAATGTCGTGATCCTGACCGATCAAATAAGAGAGTAGCGTAACAAACAATTCTTTTATTTACAGCCTTATATGTACACAAAAACAACTAATTCTCATCTACGTTAATATGATTAACCAGTCGCAGTTGAAAGTTAATCGCGGAAAAGTTCTTCGATCAATTCGGAGAATAAACACGACAAAAAACTCTAACAGGCTGTAAATTCAAACGGCTACTTCAGGGATAGCTCTAGAAATTCACGGATCTTTATCGGGTAGATCTTAACACAGAACCTCGAATCACGCGGAGCTTCACACAAAAACAAGAACACCTTCCAGCACTCACGTCTCACCGACTTCTCATTAAAACGACTCTCACTGCTCTCCTCCTCTTCAAAAAAAACCGTATTTTATTTCCGTCTCACATTTTCTCATTGGTGAACTTGAATTCCTCCTCACCCAATAGTTGCTCAGCAATGCTTCCTCAATGGTCTCCAGTCGATCAGCAATGGTCTCTAGTCTTAATGGTCTCCAGTCGATCATGCGAATGTCCGTTAATGATTCATCTTTTATAGTTGACTCTTCGCGAACATATGTTAATTAGAGTCCCTTCATAATGGAAAAAATGCTTAGCATCTGGATGGTTTGACGTTCTTCTTCCTTGACGATACGATGGATTTCCTTGAAACGACAAAACAATCACATGTGGTTCTTTATTCTGGATACAACTAATGACCATCACAATGACCTTACTGGGGAAGAAGGTCTCCCTTCTGGCAGTCCGGAGGCACTTAACAATGTGTGTGTGTGGAGGGGAGTAACACGTGGCGTTACATCTGGCCGGAAGGCCAATTATCAGGTGTGAGAAACGGGGACCGTTACACTCTCAATAGTCATCAATGAGACAACAAAAGCCAGAGGCGGCAGTGTGTATGTTAAATGCGGCTCTTCCGTCACATTTAACTTAAAAAGTCGACAAATCGTTGCTGTTATATAAAAATGCCGCGGTTCAAACTCCACACAGAAACAAAAATATACATTTTGCATGTCGTAAAATTTAAAAATAAACGTATAGCATTTTATGGCGACAAAGAACAATCGTATATTATACACACAGTAATTTGAGAATAAATGCAGATAATCTGCACATTTTTGATCAATAATATGTTCCGGCAAATCACATATATTTTGATGTAATGAATGAATATGCAGTAATATTTCTTTCCAATGACGCCCATTAACTCAGCTGCCCTAGGCATCAGAACCAGTCAAACAGCACAAAATGTCTCTAGGCAAATTAAGTCCAACATATCAATATTTATAGTATACACATACACGCACAAAAAAACTTTCTTAAAAACAATCTTCAAGTCATACTTCAAACTTTAAAGGTTTGCTAAGAGATACTCATTAGTTAAATATACATTCCTACTTAATACTTATCATAAAAATGTTTTTTTTTCATGTTTCAATTCGTGCAAATGTTTTATTGAATGTATCAACATTAAACTTAACAATTTCGAGTTCAGTTTGTATTTTTGTTAGGTCAGTTGGCCTTTGTTTGAGCTTTGGTCGACCAAGAATATTGACTTTATAAAATTGACACAGATCGGGCTTACAAATAAGCACCAAGTCCTATATAAGTACATACTGTAAAAGATCCCCCACTCATCTGCGCCTATTTAATTCAAATTCAAGTCATCGCGACAAAAAAACAAGGGAAGTACAAGTGTAATCCTAGGGGAAATAATCAGTTATCATACAGTGAATTGACTCTCTCCTTAAAATGGAGAAAATTCGACTCCACATCATTAATTTAACCCTCCCCTCTAAGAAAATTGAGAGGAGGGTTATAATCGTAAGGGAGCTTCTATTTCACGTACTCATGATGCCCTATTTGGGTGCCAAGTGGTAGGATTTAAAATCAGGGACATATTTTAAGAATAAGCAAGTGAATTCCATATTCTAAATGTTCAATGCAATCATTAAGAGGCGAAGTTTGAAAATATCCCCGCCTCTTTTATTTGCACCATTTATCGGATGTGCAAGTCCTAATTTCTGTTTTGACGTCAAGCATTTTAAAGTGATTTTTTTTTATGCTTAAAGTGACCGATTTATCGGAATGCGAATAAAACTAATTATTGTTTGTTTCAGTATCCCAAGACTACTACTTTTCGACGATTCTACATCTCTAAGGGGTGACATACGAAAGGTCGAGCACATTTCCGGAATTCCTCGACTTTGATTTTTACTCGATCTCTATTTAGATATTTTGTCATTTAATTTTTTTTCCCACACATATATGAGTTGTGTCGTTTCTTATTCTACTATTTTATATTAACTCAAAATTGCGTATTGATTGCTTATATGGTTAGTTCAAGAGGCAAATAAGCTTTCAGAAGTGCACGGAAAATATTTTACGTAATATCATTAAATGTGACCGAGATTATCTACAATTGTTAATACAAAAACAGTATCACACAATTCAAAAACAAAAAAAAGGCTTAACAAAAGAAAAAAATATATGTATATATATTGTTTATATTGTAAAAAGCCAATTATCAAATTTTAAGAACAGGAATCTTCCATTTATTCATTGTAATTTAATGTTTGCGCCCCTTACAGTAAATAAAAGTTGCTCTGTTGTGAAATAGTATTTTTTTTCTCGACAATATTACAAGTTATCTGGAGTTTTTATGCCTCCCAATTTCGCGGGTAATCTGAGTTCATCCTATTATTAAATGTATGTATCTCCTCCTTTTACCCTTCATTTCACCTCTGCTTTGACTAAATAAACACATCCTGATGTATGCGCAAAATCACAGAAAGTTTTCGAATCCGTTAATGAGCAGTATGTTACTCTTCTCTACAATTTCGAGGTAAGAGAACTAAGCTTCTTGGAATTGGAAAAGCGACCACAACTGTAATCATTTAAGTGGTTTTCACTCAGGGAACGCTTCTTAGTAAATTCGGTCTCACAAAGCATTCATACTTCTTTGACTCCAATAAATAGGTTACTGCGGAAGAATCAACACCGACTGATCATCATATTTCTAAAGTTTTCTTCAAAAATTAATGGAAATTCTATTATTATACGATTATTTGCAAAATCCATGACCATAATGGAGATTTTTTTAGAGCCAAAAGGCTAAGCCTGAACTTCCAGAAGAGATTGCTCCTGTTTTGAGACTTGATCTTAAAACGATCAGCCCTGAAGGTGACCTGAAGAATGTTAAATTAATTAAGGTTTATCATCCTGTCACTGGTGTGACGTGGAAATGCACAAATGAGATGTCGATGCAAAGATGGCTCATGGTCAGAAAAAAGGAGGGAGGGTGGGTTGTTCATCTTCAATGAGTTATAACATATTATTGTCTCCACATTCTTGACTTGGCAAGAAGTCAAATGAGAATTAATGATCCAAGAATTCTAAAAATTATTTTTAAGCAGTTTAAATTCTAATAAAATTATTTGTAGTATACTTTTTATTTTCAATCTCTTTCTTTTCTTTTCTTTTTTTTTATTCAAACATGTTCTCTTTTTCGGTTATTTGTTTTCGATTTTTATCGTCTGCTGTTTCGTACACCATATCTTTGTAGAGAAAATTGTTACCGATCGAACCATCTATAATAATTTTGTTTCGTTTGTTTTAAGTTCGTTCTTATAAGTTTATTTCAATTTATGCTATTGCAGTTTTGATTTTTCCAACATTTATCAAGTCAATGGAAACGGCGTGTCCTTCTAGTCTTCAATAAATTTCGCGTAAAGTATTTTGTGTATGAAAGAACGTCCTTTACCCTGAATAAAAACATATTTTCCCTTTTTCTTCCTGGAAGTTTACAATGTTTACCAAATCAATCTCAAATGACACCTATCTCCAATTTAAAATTTTCTACTTATATGAAAACATTTTTATCAAGAGTCACCTATCCGTT
>JAPMOR010021837.1:0-57437 GCA_026543865.1 Argiope aurantia
TAGATTTCTTCGTTTTGTAATTTTCATTATTAATTGTATTCAAACAGTCGGACAGACTAACTTCCTCTGAACAGATTTTGCACAAAATTTGATAGAAAACTAGAAATTTAGTGTAAAGGCCACATACCGAATTTCATCCATCTAGCTCGAAGCGTTTTTGAATTATTTTTGTCACAGAAAGGCAGGCTTTCCCCCCCAAATTTTGTTTGAGCTCAAAGAGGTCTAAAACGAGGAAATTCACCAAAACTTCGAATTCGAATTTTTTTGACGATTACTATACTTTCTCTATACTACGTATACGAGAAAGTAAAAACGACAAACGATGCCATTTCTTCAGTTTTGTACCAAAAGTTCCCAAATCACTCGTCTGCATGGTTCACTAAGAGAATTACACCAAACATCGCTACGCACCTGCCGGTCGGAACCCGCATTCATAATATACTTCATTTCAACAAAGTCCATTTACTTCTCATCGCTTAATTTGACCCTCGCGGAAATGACTTTCCACGTCCGATCCGCAAGATCCCTTGGATCGGGAAACATTTGCTTCAGTGGTCACAGTACAAGCCCCCCTGTTCTTCCTCCCCAACATCAACACCATTAGAACAAGAAAACGGAAGCGGCATTTCGAAAGGGGGAACAGAGGGGGTGGATCATTCTAATCACGTTCCATGCCACTGCGGTTGCTCATTTGAAGGTAAAGCGACGAGAGTTCCATTTTATACTTCCAGAGTGGAGTTTCCACACGTAAGAGACCCTTCTGGAAGACATGACTGGAATTCCACGAGGTGACGGTTGGTGCCTTTCGCCGCACCGTCCTCCTGTGACGGCCTGGATAAGTAAAATCGCGGCCCTTGGGTTTGCTTTTAGAATTACTGGCGGGTTTGATAGTTTGCAGAAGAGGTTAGTTTATTTGGGTGTGCTTCTTTCGCTAAGAAATGGGTCCTCTGTTGGTTTTCTGCCGGGGAAATATTGAACCTGGCACTTTTGGTGTTTAAAAACGGATTAAGGGAGGGACTAACTTAATTGTGATTGAAAGGAAGTGGTTTGATTAAAGATTTATGTTTTTTTAAGTATAGAAAGTAGTATAGTCTCTAGCTATAAGTATAGGAAGTTCTTTAGTCAAGAACTAATTCTGTTTTTAAAAATATCAAGAAACATTAATATAAATGCTTTTGTCTTAAAATTTCTTTCATGAAGATTTAGAAAGGAAATTTTTCAAAAATTTTATTTAATTGTCTGCTGCGTTTGTAGGCTAATCTGAAGAAAATCTATTCGAAGGAATTGAAAGATCTATTTTGCCAATAACTTACTAAGAGTGAAATTGTAAAATTTTAAATAATTGAGCAATGAATTTTCTTATTAATGAAATTTTTTTTGAAGAAATGAAAATGAATGAAAATTTGAAGACATATTTTAAATAAGTTCTTTAAATCCTATTAAATTTCTGAATAGAGTATGTTTATAAATTTATATTAGTTAATTATATTTTTAAATGTATTTTTATTATTGTTATATATTTAATATTATTATTTTATTATTATTATATATTATTAATATAATAAAAATAAAACATATTATTATATATTTTATTATTATTGTATTACTAGCTGCCTTTGGCAACCAGCCGGTTCACTAGTATTAACACTCGCCACAATTTTCAATTAAATATTTTAAGTAACTAGTCTCTTAATAAAATTAAATGGTCTCTCAAACAAAACATTTTTAATCTTCAAATTTTGATAGTCCTACCAAACTTATACTGTTGTTTAGATCGTGTCGTTCAATTTACTATATATATTTTGCTAATTTGTTGGCATTTCCGGAAAAACTTCAACTTTAATTTAAAGTGGAGATGATGAAATTGCAATTAATATTAAGATATTTTTTAATAAAGCCAAGCGTTTTATTTTATTTATCATCTTTATTGTTATTTATTTATTATTATTAATATTGAATATGAGTATTGCAAACAGAATCGCTCGGTATTTAAGTCTTATGTGAACTACAAAATATTTTTCATAATTTATGTAATATCTCAAACAATAATTCAACAAAAATTTCTCAGATTCAGTATAAAATTCAGTTTTTAGTTTTGCTTTCAAAAGGATTGAAATGAAATCAATAATAATATTTTGTTCCGGCCTATAAATATATTTCAAAAATTATGAAGTCTAAATTTATTGCAGTAAGGTATCATATTCTGAGAAATATTCTGGACACACCAAATTTTAAATAAATTAATGAATGTTTCTACTTTACACGATCAACTAAGAATTATGTATGAAGTTTTGAATGTTAAAAATTGAGAAAAACTCAACATTTTCATAATCTTAGGCCAATAAATCTTGAGAGACCTGCGCGCTGATTGGCGTATTTTCTTTGAAACGATCGATGGAAAATTATCCTTTTTTTATTGAATAGTGATATTCAAATTTTCATAAATCAGTCAGTTTAAGTGATTGATTTAGTTGATTGGAAATTAACTCTTTTTATTTAAAGTATTAGTGTTTCAAGAACATTTTGGTAATCGTGATTTCCACAGCAGAAGCTTTATGTAAAATCAAAAATTCGTTATTTATTAGAGCATTTATTGAATCAAGTTACATAAAATATAATCATTTTCCATTTAGACCATTTTAGCAGATGTGTGTCTAACTAAACGTTTACAAATTAGCTGTGTGGCCCTGATTTGAATGGATATCCTGTTCACATTAAACAAAACTTGCCTTAAAATAAAACTGATTTAGTGGATTAATAATATAGAGAGTGTAAAATATCATAAAATAATTTTTCTTGAATTGATTTTTTAGAAAAAATAATATTTCTTATTTGTTTCATTTCCTACAGACACGTGCCGAAAATTATACTTTTCCAGATTTCATTTCTAAAAAGATTTAATTTATTTTTAATTGGAGCTTTAATCAATGTGATGGCAACACTTTTAAAAAAGCTAATTTTTTTCCCATGAATGCGAAACGTGCTCGTGCAGCTTAAATTTTTTTTTATTTTGTACGAAAAAAATTGTTGAAAAATATAGTTAAAATATTTATTTAAAAATTCATTAAAAATAGAAATTTAATTTTAAGCTTAAAACATTGGTATCATTTAAAGGATAAATTTTTGATCTTTAACTTGATGTAAAAATCTTTTTTGTGCGGTAATATTTTCGGAAGTTATAGCAGAAACACCTCAAAATTTCGCTTAATTTTTAAATAAATAAAATTCTAATTAAAAATTCGAAAAAATAACCCCCAGGTGCACATTCTTGGCCTCCAAGGTATACACGTGCCAAATTTTGTAGTTGTAGGTTGAATGGTCTGGCCTGTAGAGCGCCAACACACACACACATACACATTGAGCTTTATTATACGTATAGATAGATTATAGTTAACTTATTTTATTATAATTATATTTTAAAATTTATTTAATTACATTATTATTTTTTCTACATAGGGTAGTATTTGGTAGGTCAATTAATGAGTCTGAGGGTGAAGAATTCTAAAAAACTTGGCCTTTTCGTTTAGGAAATTTTTATCGTTTTTATACAAGGCAGATTTTATTCAACATTTCTACATGCAAAAAATATGCTTATTCAGTATAAATGGGATACAAACTTTAACATAAGAGAGCTTAGAGTTTTTGCAAAATAATTCAATGCTAAGTTGAAACTAAATTGGTGAAAAAATATTAATTTTTATATATTGAATGAATTTCTTTCATATTCATCATTAATTGGAAAGTCATTTCTTTGATATCTATTTTTTAATAAAGAAACATAATTTTTGAAATATCGCATATGCCACCGTCGTGTTTATCGAATCTTTAGAATGTCTCTTAGTTATTCGTAAATTTAAGAGTGTGGATCAGCGTAGTAAATCTTCACATTAAGTACAAAAGTCTGGCCTCATTTCAGAATACCTAAACTAAGCGCAGAAATCTGAAAAATTTCCAAACATTTTCAGTAGTCTCCTTTGTTTTAACAATAACAACAATATATCTATATAAATTTAGTGAAATAATATTCAAAAATACTACAAACTACTTGCAATTCAAAATTTCTGCCAAACATTCTATTCAAGAGCAGGCATTGCCACTTTAAAAGCAAGAATAATTTTTGAGACCAAAGTTACAGTTATGGATGATTTTCAAATTTGCATTTAGCAGTTCATTGAGAGAAAAAAGTAAATTGCAAGGCGTAATCGGAAAAGCGAATCTTCAATTGAAAATTCACCTAACGTAGTATTTTATAGGAGTTCTATAGGAGCGTTTGCAATTTTTTCAACAGCCTACCATTCCATTATAAATAAACCTGATGTTCGAATCTTTGCTTTTTTAAAGATCATTAAATTATATCTACTTATTTAAATCTTGTTACCGTTTTAGAGTTTCTTTTTAAATTCCCTTCGATGACGTATTTACATTGATATGATTTTACCTATTGTTTGACCCAGAATAAGCATTTTCATGGTTCTTGTGCAAAGAAAAAAAATCCAATGAATCAATCAATTATGAGTTTTAAAATCAGTTACATTTTCTGTAATACTCGAAATAAGAAATCACAGGACTTTAACTGACGACACCTTGTGAATATCAAACACAAAAAGAATACATTAAAATTTCAACAATTTTTTTTTCCGAATTTTAAAATAAGAATATATATAAGTTGTCATCAAATTGCCCGATGCAGAGATAAAATTCCAGAGATATTTCAAAAGCAAGGAAAAAAACACACAAACTGAATCATTTTTTCCAGATGTTTTGAAAACAAAAGTCATTTTATTATCATTTTTTATGGTTCGTGATTAAGCGATTAGAGCAGTTGAGCTAAGTCCAAAAAATAGGAAATTAAAAACATCTTCAACTACTACAGGAATGATCTAAAAAATTTATTCTGTTTAGTGAAAAAAAAATAATTTATCTATGTAACATAATAACAGCTTGTTAGAATATTTTATTCGTTAAAAATGTAATAAAAGGAGTTTAAAATAAACACTCTTTAATTAGTATACGAAAAAATAGAGTTTTATTTTAATTAATTTAAATCCTTTAATTTAAAAGTCGTTATCATAAATGTCATGGAGTCTTAAGTCATGCAATCACTACAAGATGAGATTTTGTTCCAGGTATTATTTAACGTACAATCGAAAACGTCGTTTACTAAACAGTCACAAAAACTCGTACGTTATCTGTCTCAAAGTAAAGTTTAATGTTTTGTATAATCTGATTGCTAATGTCATCGTTTTATTTGAATGCAGATTCTACGCAATAAAGTAGAGATTCTTTGCAAAAGCAAGGAACAAGCAACCATTTTTTAAATCAATATCTTTTTTTATTTATGGAATATTACAACAGCGTTACTACTTTCGCTAAGCTTAAAAAAATGTTATAACGTTGCTATTCATTTAAAATTTTGAATTACAAACGTAAATATAACATTTTTGAAGATCAAAAAATTGTCTTTTTAATGACATTAATGCTTTAACCAACAAATTATATTTCTATTTTTAATGATTTAAAAAATAATTTAACCATATTTATTAACAATTTAGCTCGTACGAAATAAAAATAAAATTTAACCTGAACGAAAACGCCACATATGCATGGCTTAAAATTAGCATTTTATCAACGAGTTGCCATCACATTGACAAAAGCTCAAATTAAAAAATAAGTTGAATAGTATTGCAAATGTAATAAACATGAAATATCATTTTTCTAAAAAGTACATGCAAAATATAACATTTGGAGATATAAGCATATAAAATTTGAAACACGTTAAAAATAAAAAAAATGGTTAATAAAAACAAATATTTCAAGTTTTTCTGACAAAATGTTGTCGAAAAATAACTACTAGCAACGACAACAAAATCACCAATCAACTGTTGTCGAATTTCATTTAGCGCTCCTAGAGATGATTGATGTTACAGTTACAGTTTGCCTGCTGATATTTCATTTTATTAGTTTATTAAAATTTGTAAATATTCACTGTTAAATCTCATTCTGCTAAAACAAACAAATAAATATATAATGATATTATCGAATAGCGTAATTTAAATTTTAGATTTGCCTGTGATAAATCTTATTAAAAATTGAAACATATAATCCTATCGCATTTATTCCATTTCCGATACAAGTTTTATTTGATATCATCTGATTTACAAAATAAAGGTTTATTAACTATTAACTATTTCATTTGTTTTTAACGTTATTAGGTTATTAGTTTAAATTTTAAGATTTAATACTAGATAGCAGTTCAGACAATTTAATTTTTAATTTACGTAATTTTAAATGCAATAGAAATTAAGAACCGCTGAAATTTTCAACCACGAAACCATTGTCAAATTGAAAACGATAAATCAGCTGCCAGTGATCCTGGAGGTCAAAGTTACAGTTACCGAGATTTTTCCCCTTTGTTTCTTTTAGTCTCTCATTTCCTCGCGCATTGCGTGGGGGAAATTGAATCAAATGGGGAAACTGAGAAAGAGAAATCTACAGCTGCCGGTTCACAAAACGAGATACTTCACATCTGTTACGCTCTCGCAGATCACGTGGTTTATTTCTCAGATGCCGCTTCCTTTTAGATTATGAGAGGAATTTCAGTTAGTTTTAGTTCTTTCCAGTCACTGAATTATGGTTCATTCCGAAATGTACGATCAGGAGGGACCATATGGTAATGATGCAGCGATCTAAGCTGGCGTGGTGAATGAAATTAGTTCTGGAAATAGAATTTCTTGGGTTCTTTTTTTTTTGAGGATTGATTAGAATTTTGGAACTGTACAATTTATATTCACGTGCGATCTGAGTTACCTGGCTGAGGAATTATGTCGGTTGTTGTAAAGTAAGGGAAAATTTAAGTTAGTTTTTGAAAATTGAATTTGAATTGGTTCTTATGCCGCCGGCAATAAGTTAAGTCAATTTTGTCAGGAGATTCATTTTGCATACGATATTTGTTGTTTTTGAGGTCATATTTTTGGAGGATACATGGAAGATTTTTATTTACAAAATATTTTTATATTTTGTTTTAGTGGGCACATGAACTTTCCGTTGAATGTAAGAAAAATAACATTGTTTCCATAATTTAAATTTTGTAACCTTGAGCTTTGTTTACAAAATAAAGGAAATTAAGAATTGACCATAATTTATGTTTCTGTTATATCATTTGTTTCATGAAGAATAAAAATTGCAATGCTCGAAAATGAATGAATGGATATTGGGCAGAAAATGAAATTTATATGATATCTGTTAATCGGAAACAATTAACAATATTTATGAATATTAATTATACTGAACCTCTGTCATAATACTGGAAAAATTGGAGGTCCGAACTCGCCTTTCTTTTTGTACGAATCATTTTCCTAATTCACAAAAAGTTTTGTAGTATCATTTTTCTGGTTTCTGTAAAATCTGACTAAATTAATCTAACATATAACTATCTGGGAGTAATAACGTGGGGTTATCATATGAAAATACAAGTAATGGTTATTTCAGGTTCAATTAAAAATGATACTAACTAGCTTAAAAATGTCAAAAAAGAAGATACGACGTAGTTACAATAAGCTGGCTTTCACTTGAAATTGGATACTCTCGGTCAAGCCATCAAGAGATTAATATTGGTTACAATGACTGCGCATTTTGAAAATATAGAAAGCCTTATTACCATAGAAATATTATCAAATGTCCATAATATGTAAGAAATATACGAGTGCTACATATGGGACTCAATGAGAATTTATTTGGGGAAACATTCTATGGACTATCTAATATTTCTGGGGTCTAGTATTTTTAGAATTTCTAAAACGTAAACCTATCTTCAGTCCATCGTGTTATTAGAGTAAATAATTGGTGTCATTCCCCAGTTAATTTTCTTCGTGAACTCATCAATGATTGCTATCCAGAACTTAAAAAAAATTTCTCTCATTGTTATAGGACAGAACAAAATTATGAAAATAGTGTTATAATTTATTTCTTAAAATTAAGTCATGAAAATTTCGTCTTAATTCCTAACATTATAATTTGGCTGCAGAAACAAAATATATCCATTTATTCCCCTTCCCCTATATCTATATATATAGTCTATATATATCCCCTATATATATAGTCAAGTTATTTTAGTTAGTTAGTTACTAATCATATTTAAATTTCTCTAAAATGCCGATACAAATGCTATTATTTGTAATTAGAAAAATCTAGATTAAGTTAATGTAATCTACTTGAAGAGAAATATATAAAAAAAGATTTTTATTGGTTGGTTATAACTGATTTAAACAAACAATATAGATTTTAAGTAAAATTGTTTTGAGCTGTACATATGATCCTCTGTTCCTCTTTCAAGTATTGCAATTTTGTCTAAAAGCAGATTAGACTTACAGTTTCATGATCTAACTAATTTCATTTGTCCTCCTGAAGTATTTTAATTGCTTCAAAAAATAACAGTTAAATATCGACAAGAAGAATAAAAATTTTAAGTCAGATAGTGTTATATTTTCAGAAGTTACCATGTTTATTAATTTCATTATGTATCAACGTTTCTGCTTTTTTCCACCTGCAGATATTTTTGGCAAAGGATATCTAGTTTTGCAGCAAATGTTGTATGCCTGCCGGTGTGAAATGTTCTACTATATTCCTTCCCAATATTGGCTATTTTCTACTCCATTAAAAGGAGACATTTTGAATGGATATTGTAGATTTGAACCGTGGAGGGCGGCATCTGAACGCACACACATTACAAATTTCCCTACCCAATATAGGACATTTCTGATACACCAAACTTTGTTATATGATCTTTGGTAGAAATCCACTCACAAATCCCTGAATTTTTTTTATTACAAAATAAAAACTCTACCACAGACGGCCAAGTAAAAAAATTGCGCAATTATTCTAATTTCAACTCAAAATTTGACCACATCCATGAAAATGCGAAAGCGATTTAACAAAGCAAATCAAGGAATATATTCAAGCTGGGTATCAAACACGATACAACTTTTTAAAAATTTAAAACATTCCAATGGAACAAAGATATTAAAAAAAAACTGAAAATACGAAAAATATTAATACAATCAAAATATGAAAAACTGACACTATAAACTTCTAATAATAAAACCAATTGTATATGCGTATCTGTTGGCGCTGATCCGGACAGACCGTTGTACCAAGAACTGCCAAACTTGACGCATATATTTTGGAGATCAGAAATGTGCACATTGGGGGTACAAAACCTATGTTTTAAAATTTAAATTATTTTAAATTAAGAAAAATCTTGAAAAAAAAACCTTTTTTGTCGCAAGTTCCAGAAATATTATCACAAAAATTATTTTTACACTGTCTCATTAAACGAAATCTTTTTAAATGTTAATTTAATATCATTTAATATGGTCCTTGATATTTTAAAAATATTTTTATATAAGTTTCAAAAACATTTTCCGCTGTTGCATTGAAAATCGTTAAGTCTTTCCTTGTTACAATAAATCTGTAATTTTACGATTTTCTTGTACTGCTAAAAACTAAGGAAGAAATATTTTGAAATTATCTAGGTAATGTACATGAGAAATAACAGAAAATTACAATATTGAAAAAAAGTATGAAATGAAAGAATAGTAAATCTGGATGGTTGTACATTCAATGGAATTGTGATGTCATAGGATTTGAATTAATTAGTTCAAATTTTATGTAATAAACAGAATATAATAATGCTATTATAAACATAAACAATTTGATGCTTAAAAATATTTTGTTGCGAATACCTTCAATTAATGCTATGAATTCTATTGAAATTAAACATTACTAATAATCCCAACGAAACTGATCTTTCAATATAAAATGCTTCCATTAAAAAAGTAACAGCATTCAGAAATAAAATCAGGCTTTTTGATGCTAATTACTAAAATTTATAAGCTCCTTTTTCAAAATTTTCACAATTTAATCAAATCATTGGAATGGATTTATAGTTAATATTATCAATTGGATGTTAAACACTTTATTTCTCGAAACTTCTTCTCCACATGTATCTTTTTATAGTTAAAAATATTTTAATGTGATATAACATTTAAAAACTCTTGTTTTAAATCAGTAACAACATTCTGTGCATTTTAATAGAAAAAAATTAAAAAAAAAACCCGATAAAACATATTGAATTTTATTTAAACAATAAAATCTGCCATGCTGGCTTTTAATTGGATGTCATTTTTTTATATTTCCTTTTCTCTATCTATATTTTTTTTTGCAAAAGAATCTAATTAAACCACTATATTTTATTGTTTCATCTTAAGTTCTACAAAGAAAGCAATCTTTTGACAGCATCGACACCCAACAATCCTTCTTCCACCAGTTGGCTTCAGAGCGTAAGAGTATCATACTAAAATCATAGCAGCAGCTGTTACAGGTCGCTGCGAAAGGTGGTACCAGCTGCTTTAAAAATGACAAAATAAGATGCTACAAAGTTATCTTGTCGCCTGCTGCCACCTGGTTGTAGATACACACTCTCTTCTGGGCATGTGGGTAAGGAACGAATTGGATTGGCGATTTCTCGCCAAAACTGCTGCCCATCGTCCGAGGAATGATTGTGTTCTTTTAACTAAAGAAAACTTTTTGAACTTTTTGTTTTATTTTGATTGAAAGGATGGGGGGATTGAAGCGAGCTTTGATTTACGCTATTGATTTTCTGGAGAGTCTTCAAGCTTTAGAAATGAGTTGCGTTAAACAACTCTTGATGTAATGTCTTGAGAGTTTGATTTTAAATCAGATTTGTTAAGGAATATATTAAGTTATTTTATTTTTATTACAATAATTTCAGAGTAAATTTTAGGAAATACAATTTCAAAAGTATTTGATGGGAAAATAATAGGAAAATGTTCAAATACTTTTAAGAAAGCGAGTAAAAATATTATATTTTAATTTTTATAGTTATGAAAGAAGTAAAAAATAACAGGAAAATTATACTCGCACAATTCTCAAATTTTAATTTTTCAAATCGAACTTTCAAATATCTAGACTCAACACTCAGTGATAAAAAATTTTCATATAGATTATATTTTTCATAAAATTACTTTTTAAAATTTTGTTCATTTATTTTATTTCTTACGAAAGGCAATAATTAGATATTCTAATTTTTTTAAGGTTTTCATTAAGTTGAAAGTTAGATGTAATTTTCTGATTATCTGTATCTTAAAATGCATTTATTTTTATTAACCTTGTACGCCTTATAAATGTTGTTTAATCCATTGATGTTTCGTTTCAAAAATAAAACAGGGTTATTGGAACTGCTTTCTATATTTTGAGCAATGGCCAGATGATGAGGACAATATCTGCAGCAGCATACTTTATAAGCTTTCAAACAGGGGACGGACGTTTGATTTTGTATTATAAATTGTTCCTAGTTCGTATATATGATCCAATATTTTTGTGGAAACTGATATCGCACCAACGATTTTGACCGAATATTCCTGGCCTTTGTAAAAGTAATTAAAACATCTTGCAAGTTTAAATCCAATACTCACAAATTTGAGCATTCAAAAATGCCGCGAATTTGAGTTTTCATAATATTCGAGAAACAACGCAATATTGATTTATTTCTTAGCATATTGTGATAAATTTTCATAGGCATATAAACTCGAATTCTAAGTACTGGATACATTTTCTAAAATTTTGCTGGATGTATCGTTTTCTATTATATAATTTAGAATTAATTACTTTAATCTTGAAACCAATTATGTTCGATTTAAACTGATAATATTCAGAGAGATTAAAATAGAATAACATTGTTTCGATTTCGTTGGTTGTATTTTTATTTGATAAATGTTGGAAATAATAAAGTTATCATTAATAAAGAGTAACGGCAAAACTTGTATCATAAAAGAATTTTGTTTTCTTGTTTAATAAGAGTTTAAATATCAAAGCAGAATTGCGTTTAATAAAAGAACAAGTAGGTTTAAACTTTGTATGATAAAAAAAGTTCTAAAATGAATTTAATTTCCTTTTTAAGAAAGCCAAACGATACTTAGTTTTTTTCATGAATTAAAAAAAGAAATAAAAAGTAAAATTTTTAGAGTAAAATTTTATTTAAAATAGTAAAAACAAATAAATTTATGAAATAAGCTTACAGAAATGCATAACAAGTTTCTTATTAAAAAAAATATGCGTTAAAATATATATTAAATATATGTGTATTAAAAAAAAAGAAAAATTCTTTCTTAAAAACGAATATGCAAAATAAATAAATAAATGAAAATAAAAATATAAACAAACAAAAAATAGTTGAAAGGCCTCATAAAGGAAATAAATAAAAAAATATAAAGCGGGCTTGATACCACGTCGATCAGGAAAAATCCAATGTTTTTTGTAACTAATGCCAATGTTTGGTAAGTAAAATATCTAATGTCTAAAATATCTAATGTAAGTAAAATATCTAATTTAATCAAATGTCATTTTATCTTTATATACTGAAATATATATATAGGACACATTGCTAGTTTTTCATTCCTCTGGTAACTTATCTTATATATAATATAATATAATATGCAATGTTAGGAATAGTGTGAAGTAGTTTTTATATAACGATAAGGAATATTTTCAGTTTAGTAATTTTAAATGGTTGAGAAATTTGTTGCTTATGCAGGTTTTTTTACTCTGTTTGCGAGTGAATTTACTTCATTTTTAATGCTGCAAAATCCAATAATATATTGTTAATTGTGCTAATGGAATAGAAATGAAATGCACCATATTCTTTTAATTTAAAATAAAATTAGAAGTTTTCTGAAGAATTAAAAAAATAATAAAGCTACATCACCCCCTAAGACAATGTGCAATTAGAGTTTTGATAACAAGTGCAATTAATGTTTTATATTCAAACATGTTGATATGTGGTTTACCAATTCTAAAGATGTTCAGTTACATAATATAGAGAACATGCGTAAAAATTTTGAAATATCAAGCCTATATTTTTATTTTAATATAAAGCTTAAAATAACTAGCATCAAATTAAACCTAATCTCTATTCTTGGCGATTATTTTTTACTATAAAGTTCACAAAGGGCATTAAAATTTTTTTTTGATTAAAAACTCCTTTTGATATATTCAATGAATTAACATTTTTAAATGTTTTATTATGTTAAATTTATACATACTTCCAAATAGTAAAAAATTATGATGATTGAATTCCTTTATCAATAATTAAAATTCATCGTTGACATCGGTAGTTATACCTTAAGTATTCTTCCAATTTTATTAGCCGAAATTTAATTAAATAATACCTTTTTATGCATGTTAAATTAATTCTTGAATTATAACATCTTAATATTTTATTGGATAATAAAATTGAACAGACGATGGAAAAGAAATAATTGAACTCAATCTAAAGATATAATTTTACCATTTGCATAATGGATGATAATGAGAAAAAAAAAGCGATGGTATAAAAATGTTTTTTTTTTTATTTTGCTTGCAAATATTTTTAGACATAAAAAATTTATTACTGTCATAGATATTCTTGCACAAAAAAGTTAAGTAACTTACTTCTATAATAGACAAAATTAATGAGCGCACATTTTTAGCCTAAATATTCGATGTGAATTTTTTTTTATTCGATACTGTTTTACGAGTACCAACCTTCTGAGAAAGACTAGACATCCATATTCTATATGTATGAAATAAGTAATCAGTTTAACTCAAAACCGAAGTGAGAATTTCTTATAACCCTAAGCTATTTAGGTATATTTAAAAAATGGATATATTTCTGTGCATTTTGTTTTAGAATATAATTAGATATTATAATTAGTATTATTCGACTATCAAGTATTCTAACTGCAATTTTGCCTTGGGAATTTTTACTTAACTTCATACTAAGAAAATATAATTAAAGATAAAAATTCGATTATGATTAAATATGAATATAGTTTTACCGCTAAAGATGAAAATGCGATTAAATATGAAGAAAGATATCTTTTTTAATGCCATTTGTTTTTCATTTTGAATTGCTAATAGGCTATCAAATGAATTGACCTTTTTGATGAGCTTTAAGCGCTTTTTCAGGAAAATGTCACAACCTATTCATTGTCCCAGACTTAATTATGATATCGCTTCTGCGAGATAATGAGAGAAAAAAAAAAGAACCATCGCCTAATTAGAAAAAAATAATTAGCATCAGAGTCAAAGTATGTTGATTCATCATAATTAAATCTAGTCCTACATAATTAAGAGAGGGAATGTTTAAGTATTCAATATAATTACAGAGAATTTTGGATGCTGTCAAATGCTTGTATTTATGAATCTCGGCTATTGATCAGAGATAAAAGATAATTAGAAAGTACTGTTTCATGTAAGGATATACAAGTAATAAAAATAATGTTTTGAAAACAAATTAAATTATAAAAAGGAAAGAAAAAAAATATGAAATTCAGTATATGCAAGTTAGTGCAATTGTAAATTTTTACCTCTAAAATTTTTCGATAAAATTTTTCGCTACTAAAACTTTTGATCAAATTATATATCAAATACCATTCTGAATCGACTATCTATTGGTCTACATTTACACTAAATACACGTGTTTAGTATAATATTTACATGTAAATGCTGTAACTCATAATCATGAAAGACATTGATTAATGAAATTTAGCACATAATCGTCTGATGAACGTATTACCATATAATATAATTTGAACCAGTTACTTCTAAAGAGAAACGCTCCAAATGCAAAATGCACACACATGCCTCCATAATTTGGTGGTAAGGTGTCAGACTGTAGACTTTAGTGCGACAGGTTCAATAACCGATTTCAACGACAAACCTTCTATAAGTGGATTTGATTCATGTTAGATCCGCCTGAGAAAGTGACTTTTCATTGGTGTGAAGCGAGAGTTGGATGTGGAAAGAACCCATCGGCATCCTCGTTTTCTGACCTTGGCTGAAAGTTCAGATAACGAGGAGAAACCAAAATTATCTGCGTATTAATTTGAAATGGGATGTGGATATAAAAGGCATGGTAGATTTTTTTCTTATAATGATGCAAATGATAATCACATACGAAATTTCATTTATTTGTATCCTTTTGTTTTTAAATTGTCAAGTTTAAAAGCATGAGAATATACAGATGAATAGACGGCCGACCAATTGATTAATTTTTTTCTAAATTTCTTACACATCCGTATTAAAAATCCGAAACCTATATATATTTTTAAAAACTATTTAGTTTCTTGCGTTTTTTGGTTATCGTGTTTAATTGTATGCGGGCAGCCAGATAGACAGACTTCTTCCGGATGTGTTTTGTTCAAAATTCGACTAACATATACAAATTTAGTTTAAAGCTCGTGCGCCAAATTTAATTCGTCTAGCCTTAAGCAGTTTTGTGTCCTTGTGTTCAAAAAGAGACATAATTCCAAAAAGGTGCTCACAATTCAGAGCTCCAATTTTTCAATGCAATTCTTCTGTTTTTATACTTTTTATACACGAAATTAATCATTTATATACAGGATGTTTCAGTGAACCGTTTCAGAACTTCTAAGAGGGGTAGGGTACATCTTGACGAACGAAAATCATATACCCATGGGCAGTCAGAAATGCTTTCCTGGCGCGGTAGATGGCGTTATGCGAAAAGTCCGAGCTTTCGTGCAAGGAATCTTCATTTCGCACAAGAACGCCAAGTTAGTAGAATGGATGATTACACGATCGCAGAGTTAGCCGATATGCATTTGGCGTACGGGGCTGCAAATTGTAGTGGGCCAGCCGCACAGCGTTTGTACGCGGAATGATATCCGACGAGGCGTATTCCTAGTCATAATTTCTTTGCAAGACTGCACCATAGGTTAGCTGAGACAGGTTCATTAGAAAGAGCTCATAGGGACAGGGAAAGAACAACATGGACTGCAGGCGCCGAACAAAATGTGCTGCAGCATGTACAGGGGAATCCAAGAACGAGTACACGGAAGTGTAGCAAACGCAGTCGACGTTTCCCATTGCAGCGTTTGGAGGATTCTCCGATCAGAAGACATGCATCCGTTTCACGTGCAGCGTGTCCAGACACAGAAACCGGAGGATTATGTACCTCGTATTGCTTTCGCACAGTGGTACCTAGGAAATATGCTACAAATCCCCTTTTTCCTGCTGAAGTGTTGTTTTCCGATGAGGCATCCTTCACAAGGGAAGGAATTTTCAACACGCATAACGACCATATCTGGGCGGTCGAGAACCCACATGCAATACGACGTCGTTCAGCACAGAATCGATGTTCGGTCAATGTATGGGCCGGTATAGTGGGAGATCACCTCATCGGACCTTACCTGTTACTGGGTCATCTAACCGGACCTATGTACTTGCTCTTTCTGCAGCAAGTATTGCCACAACTTTTGAGAGATGAACTGATTTCTGCATCGACGCAACAGACAATGTAGTTCCAACACGATGGATCCCCTGCCCATTATAGCGGAGATGTTCGTAACTACCTGGATGTCACATTTGGTCAACAGTGGATCGGACGAGGGTGTCCCGTGCGTTGGCCTGCTCGGTCACCCGACTTATCATGTCTTGATTTTTATTTGGTTCATATGAAATCGCTAGTTTATGACACCCTTGTTGACACTGCTGAGGAGCTCGTTGCTGCCGGAGAGATTCGAGATATGCCTGGAGTATTCCAGAATGTTCGGATGTCCATGCGTCGGAGATGTGAGGCGTGCATTGTAGCTTGTGGAAGAAACTTCGAACATTTACTTTAATCCATGTACCTTTTGCTTCTTTTCATGTATTATTAAAACTATTTCTCATTTACGGTCTCTTTACTTTATGCTGCTTCTGTGTACAACACCGCTTCAGGAAAGCATTTCCAACCCCACATTGCTCTATGATTTCGAGTTGTACCCAAATACTTTTTACTTAATCAGAAGAAAGTTCTCATAAATTGGAAAACACACTCCATTAAAGAATACTTCAGCGTTCGGAGGTGCTTCAAGTGCCAACACTATGGACACATCCAGGCAAAATGTTTGTCATCGAAGCATTACTGCGCTCATTGTGGCCATGAGCATCAAACTAAGTACTGCAGAAACAACTTGGAATCATGCATTAACTCCATGAAGAAAATACGCAGAAAGGTACACGGTTCAACATCGACCATTCGGCCTCACACAATAGATGTCCCCCATATTTGAAAGAAATAGCAAGGTACCGAATAACCATACAGTATGAATAACAACAATTGCTCCAACTCAAGCTGTACGTCATTTACATCACAACAACCTTTTCTTCACTCCTTCACCGGTTTCAACTGGCCTTCTAAGTCTTCTTCCTACCTTGGTCTAACCATCCTTCAAATCAACTTAGCCAAATCAAAAACAGCCACTTCAATCCTGTCTAAATCGGCCATGGTCCATCTTCCAGATATAATACTAGTTCAAGAACCTTACATAAATGAAGGAGAAATCACAGAAATTCCATCTTCATGGAATCAATGGCTTTCCAACAACCAAAAAGCAAGTTTAATCGCCCTTCCTTCCTGCCGAAGCCCAGTTTTCTTCATTCTACGGATAACTCCACAGCCATTAAAATACAAATGGACGAAGGCCCACTCACAATAATTTCCTCCTATTCTTCGCCACATTCGGACATTTCAGAAACTTTACAAGACCGTGATGTTCTTCTCAAGAGCATCGGAACAGAAATGACTCTCGTCGGGGCAGACCTTAATGCTCACAGTAGAATCTGGGGATACAGAGATGAAAATGCCAGAGGATCTTTAGTGGAAGATCTCCTCGCAGCAAATCATTTGTTTCTCCTAAACGACAAAAATTCTCCCCCTACTTTTGAAACTAACAATGGAAAAGGCTGGCCAGACCTTTCAATCGTCAAAGGAGCATACCTCGCCTCAATCTGTAACTGGGAAGTCCTCGAAGATTACTCTCTAAGTGACCATAAATACATCAAACTTCATATCTCCTCACAACGCAAAGGCTCGAGCTACTACCGTTTTAAAACAGCATATGGCGGTCACAGTAAAATGATTCAGCAACTCAGCACAAAAATCCCAGAGCTTCTCAACTCAATAGCCTCCTCTCAGAATCATGAAGATCTCTCGGCAGCCACAATTAATTTACAACTTGAAATCTTCAAGGCATGCAAAACAACTTACAAGGTTAATGATGTCAAGACTAAACATAGCATCAACTGGTGGACCCAGGAGCTCGAAATTAAGAAGAACTCAGGGCATTAAGAAGAAGAGTAAAACACTCTCAAGGATCTCTCAAGCAACATTTTAAAGAAATAGAATCAAAGAAAAGAAAGGAATTCAAAAAGGCCACCAAAAAAGCAAAACGGTCTTCCTTCCATAATCTCTGCACAGATTAAACAAACCCATACGGTATACCATATAAAGCATGCATCAAAAACGCCCAACCACCTTCAGAACTCTTCAAGATCTTGGGGAACTCCAACATAGGGGAAGCTAACACATTCGACCAAGAAATCCTCAAGGCTCTTTACCCTCCAGCCCAAGATACTGCACTTCCCGAAATCCCTAATAGTCCTTCCATTCCGGAACCCCCCTTTTCAAAAAACGAAATAAAACAAATCCTTCGTAAAGCCCCGCGTAAAAAAGCACCAGATGTTGACTCCATAGGCAATATAATATTAAAAGAAATTAACAAGAACTTCCCGGATATTCTCCACACCCTCTTCAATAAGTGCCTCCAACTGCAATGCTTCCCTACTCCACTCATAAAAGGAATGATAATACTGTTTCACAAGAAGGGTAAGAACAAAACAGACATCAGTTCTTATCGTCCCATCTCTCTTCTTCCCACCATTGGCAAAACCCTTGAGAAACTCCTTTTGCAGAGACTTAATCATCACTTTAGAGTAAATGACTTGCTCCATCCAAACCAATTTGGTTTTTGGGTCGGAAAATCCACAGACCACGCAATGCAGCAATTAACCGAAAAAATTCATAATTTCAAACAGCAAAACGAACACATTCTGGTAATTTCTTTAGACATCCAAAGAGCTTTCGATAATCTGCAATTCTCTTCCATACGCAATAGCCTCGATAAACTTAAATTCAATTCAAAAACTACAGAAACACTTAAAGATGTCCTAGAAAATAGAGAAGTCCTTCTTCAAACATCTCAAGGCACTGCCGTCTGGTCACAGCAGAAAGGCTGCGCGCAAGGATCCTGTTCTGGACCAGTTTTTTGGAATCTTGTCGCAAACGAAATTCTGTCTGAAAAATGGCCACCTAACATTCACCTCTAGGCATTTGCAGACGACTGTGTTTTTGTAGTAGCCGAATCCACAAGAGCAAAATTGAAATCAGCCGCCCAGGATGCTCTCTCAATCTTCAAGTGCTGGACCGACAAGCATCACCTTCAAATCCCCGTAGAAAACTCATTTAATATCTTGATAAGCAAATTAGGCCAACAATGAAATGGATTAACGTATCAATAAAAAGGCAACAATCTTTAAAATATCTCGGTGTTACCATCGACAATAAACTTAACTGGATTCCTCACCTCCTTAACACCAAAATGAAGGCGACTGACTCTCTTATACCAAAATCTCAGCAGAATTGCTGGCTCCACATGGGGTCTGAAAAATGAATTCAAGCGTCATCTCTACTTCACCGTTGCCGAGAGAATGATCCTACATGGAGCATCAGCTTGGGCCTATCCTCTCTAATCCCGATAACAAAGAATCCTAATCTCAATACAGAGAAAATTTCTCCTGAGTATTTCTGGAGCATTCCGAACAACATCCATGGCAGCACTGCAAGTTATCGAAGGAATTCTTCCACTTCACATCAAAGCGCAAGCAGAAGCAACCTATGTAAGAGTAAGTCGTCTTCAATTACCTAGCCATTTTCAGAATATAACATTCCATCCTGAGAACTTCGAGATGAAATGCTCTCACACAAAAATCTTCCCCTCAAACTTTCTTCTTGAGGATATAATTTCCTTCAAACAAGAATTCCAACCTACAAACAAGACGGATATTTTTACAGATGTATCTAAAATCGAGGAAAAAACCGGCTTTGCCTACTGCGTATTCCAAAATGAACAAATTACTCATCAGTGGCTCGGCAAACTGAACGAAAAAAATTCTGTCTTTCAAGCAGAGCTGCTGGCCATTAAGGAAGCATGTAAATGGGCTAGAAAATATGATCATAACGTTAAAATATGGAGTGATAGCGAGTCCAGCTTAAAAGCGATCAGTTCATTCTCCACCTCAAGCCCAATTGTTCAGGTAAATTCAAGCCATTCTGCTCCACCAACCTTCTATCAAGTTAGGATGGGTTAAAGCACATGTAGGCCACAACGGAAACGAGGTTGCAGATTTCCTAGCCAAACCGGCCATTTCTGCAGGTACGCCCGTACAATACCCAGCTCCTAGAAGCCATCTGAAAAGTATTGTAAATGAATTGAGCCTACAGCGATGGCAAGAAGAATGGGACAATGGCTCAACTGACAGAAACATCTATCAAATCATCTCAAAAGTGTCCTTTAACCCATCATCTTGGAATAGGCTTGACATTATCTTTGCAACTGGCCATGGCCCTTTCCCTTCATATTTCAAGAGATTCCATATTAAAGGATCAGATCAATGTGGCTGCGGCGAAGTAGGCGACCCCCTTCATTATGCCACTAGCTGCCCTCTCACCACATCTTTTCATCTCAAAAAACCCACCCACGACCTAGAAAATATCATCTTGCTTCTCATAACGTGGACCAACGTTATGAGAAGCAAGATGTCCAAGGTTAAAATTAGAAATCTTGTGCGGTTCCTACAAGCGAACAAGGAATTGATTTCTCCAGACCCAAGCCCAGTATAAATTTTCGTTTCATTTCTCAACCAAGCTCTTCTCCAGAATATATTAACTTCAATAGATTTCATCTACTCATGCTCCCTCACCGAACACCTCCTTCATCATTATAATATTGTATATAGTTACTTTTTATGTCTATTGATGATATTTTATGTCTTTTTATGTGTATATTGATATTTTATGTCTTTCATGTGTTTCTTTTATCTTAATAAATACTCCCACGTATATCTTTTCAATCGACAGGGAATCCTAGAGATTCCAAGTTCGGGGATATTCTGTGGTGAAAGAAAGAAGGATGTACCCTACCCCTCTTAGAAGTTCTGAAACGGTTCGCTGAAACACCCTGTATGTATTCTTATATACATGCATCTCACTAAGGGTTTGCATTATATAATATACATCATAAAGAATTTATACCATTCCTATTTGGTATATTTGTTTTGAGAAGCATTGAATAATATTATATTCCTATTTTCAATATTACAAATGGTATCTTTTACCAAAACACGCACAGTCGATTATATTAATAAATACATTGCTTGATGATAAGCAAAATCAATTATTCTCATAAATATGAACCCTGAGAGAAAGAATACTAATCCATAACTTTGTTGGTAATATATTCTCATAAAACCTTACTTACTTTTCTTCATATCAGACTTACCTATTCATATCTCGCCAGATATGAAGGCATTCGTATCGTCATTTTTTATATGATCAATAATTCTTTCTATTCCGGTGGGACGCAGCGGGGGATATTTGTGACAATATTACTTCCTCGTCTTCGTTACATCAATTATGGCTTTTCTCCCAGATACAATGGAGCCGACTTTTTCTGGATTATAACTCTAGTCAAGAGCGATGTAGTGTTAAACATATTGTGATAAATTTATCTTGTTTCGAGAATATTGGATTATATATTTTTGTAAAATGTACAATTCAGCTATAATATAGTTTCAAGGGAATAGATGAAAAGTGGTGTAAGTGTCGGAAATATGTAAACCACATAAAATCGGTTTAGCTTATAAAAATGCTCAGTATAAAAGGCTTAAACGTTTCACAAATGCATAATGTTAATCTACTGAGTATTTCTTTCTTATGTACTGAATTGAAATAAATTTTGAGTGCAAAGGAATTCATTATAGAATTCTAGGTTCAAAAGTCTGTTTACCGTTTGGTTAAGAGACGAATATTTAAAATATTCGGCAATATTTCATTTTAATTCGTTTAACTTTCATAGTATAGACATAAATTTACTTAAGATCCAATACATGTTCCATTCCATACAAAGTATTTAAATTTTAAGAACTTATATTGTTTCGAATGTATAAAAGTAACTTTTGTGCAATGTTAGTATTATGGTAAATTGAAAATGCGGTGCTTTGGATTATAGGTAAACAGAGTTTAACTGACTCGATATCAATTAATGATGATTTATTCAAACCAAAGATACGAAAACATAGTAGAAGCGTATAAAAGAACAAGAATAAAAAGCATCACTCAAGCAGCAAATCAGTAGTGATAAATGGCCATAAAGAGATAAATGGCCAAAGAGAGAACTTGCGGGAGAAAGACTGCACGACTATTTACGCCTCTTGAACATCTGTTATTCTCAAAAGACCATTCTCTTGAGCTAAACTCGATTGCTTGCTCTCTACTTCACTCAATACTGATTGACTACTCTAATGGCTTCAGATGTGTTTCCTAGCATTTTATAGTTTCCATAACAGAGGAAAAACAGTTCTAGAAAGATGGCTATAACTGTCTATCGCCCAGATTCTTATTGTTTCGGGAAGTTACTATCTTTTCGTCAAATTGTTGCCAAGTTTATTGCCAATGCTGGGGCACTGATCCAGTATCTATTTAGCAGCCATTATTATTTATATAAAAATATATTCTTTACTTAGAGACTTAATGCCTTGGAAAATTAATATTGCAAATTTATAATAGTAACATCATTGAAAAAAGAGATGTACAGATATTTTTAAAGAATGGTGTATGAATGCAGTGTTATGGCTACAAACATGGCGATTTTGGCTATAAAAATCATGGTTCTGTTGAATTCAAGATATGGTGATGTCTCAATTAAAAACATATTAATCTATAAAACACCATATCCTGTTGGAATGATATAAAAAGTGAAGCGCTTACACAAGGTGTCAGTTTTATATCTCTTGAGTTTACGTCTACAAGTGTTTTTATGTCCGTTTCGATTGTGTTTTTAACTACCTGTGTTTCATGTTTATAATGGAATAAAGAGTGTCCGCTACCGAACATTTTGGATTCATCCACCTGGCGATTTCCATATATATTTGCAATCTTATTGTTCGGGGGGAATCAAACAAAAGGAACCTGATCGTTCTTTTTTTCATTTATTAGACGTAAAGCAACTACTGATGAAATTATCTAAAGCAGGTGTACAAAACTAGCATGCCGTGCTGAGATATCACAAAAGCACACACACACTGAGCAACAGTAGACACGTCTTTCTAGCGTGGTAAAAACAAATACTCTGGTGGGAAAAAGTTGATGCCAGATCAAGATTTAATTTCTTGCGCTGGCTCTGCAGCATCTCGCCCGCCGTTGGACATTGGTTAAACATCCTGAATTGGAAGCGGAATTATGCTGTTCATGGCTCGTAGGAATAGTCCATCGGAGGTTTGCACCTCAACTACTCAAACAAGTCCATCTGTCCAGGTATTGTCTTTTTAATTCGCGCCAACTTCCACTGTAATGGCTTGTGGTCGTTCTTCAATATTACTAGGCCACCTTCTTTCAGGTTGGGCTGTGGATTCTTACATTACTGTCTCATGCTGTAGTTGTTACAGAGACTCTCGACTCCAGCGGTCCCAAAACTTGGATCCACCTGGAAGATAAACTGAAAGCAGTATTTTGTTCAGTTAAAGATAGAAACGATAACCAACCAAAAAATGTCCCGGTGTTAGAGGTTGTAGATCGGTTGGATCGATGGACAAGGGGTCGTGAATTCAATATCGCTTCAATTTCGACAACCAATGTGGTAAATTCCTCAAAGTTCAGAATTTTGGTTTTGATGACTTTCACTTAGATTTTTTCCATAGATTTTATATTTGCTTCCCCGAGTGTGAAATTTCAGTTGATGCCTTACTCGGCACTGAACCTTTGAATCAAATTGGATTTTCATAATTTAAATAGGGGGTTCAGAAGAGCAAATGCTCCTTTATAATTAGTTGCATGGTCTCTATAAATTACTGTAGGTCTCGATTGCCTTGCAATGAATCTTTTAAATCATGCCAAGAAGGCTTCAATTGTTAAATCATATACTACTTCTAGATGAGTAGTCTTAGTGCCAAAACATATAAATATAGCGATGTAAGATTTGATGGTTACTCTAGATATTTTCAAATTAGGTTTTGTTATGATTGGGCCTGCAAAATCAATTCCCACCTTGTCAAAAGGCTGGATGGAATGACAGGTTAAGCATCTTTTAATTACATTTTTAACTCTAGGCTTGACAAGTTGGTATCCAGTATTGCTGTCTAATTAAATACGGAGTAGTTTGAACATCGGAGTGGAGTGCTTTTTTATGAAAGTATTCTATAAGTATATCTGTGAAATGGTGTTTCACAGATATATACAGTAAGAGTAGAGCACATTTTTGTGAATCTGGAAGATCAGAAAATTTTAATCTTCTTCCTACTCCTAAAAGCTGGTCATTATCTAAGAATACATTTAAATTCAGAAGAGGATTATTCTTTGGAAGAACTTTATCCTTTTTTAGACAATTTATTTCAAATTCAAACTCTCTCATTTGTATAATTTTTATTAAAGGTTTTGTAGCATTTTGTAATTCTGTTGCATTTAAATGATCTCTCTTTCTGTTTTGCAGAGCTGATTAAAAGTTATGTAAGAATCTTAAACACCATACAGTTAATCTAATTAATTTGCTGAAAGAAGAATTTTAATCAAATCATCATCCAATGTATTTACTTTTACTATTGCTGAATTTATTAGAACGTTCTTTTTCAATTCTAAATTGTCTGCGTCTTCTTTGATATTTGTCTCATTGTTTGTTTTACTTAATTTAGGCCATTTACATTCATTTTTTAACAACCAATTTTAACCATGCCACCAGAAAGAGTTTCTCAATTCATGTACCGTTAACCCTTTTGATATTAGATCGGCCGGATTATCAGTTACAGGAATATGATTCCATTCAGCGGGATTGTTTAGATTTTGAATTTCTTCAATTCTATTTTTTACGAACACTTTAAATCTTTCAGGGTCACTCTTCATCCAATAGTAAACAATTGAAGAGTGAGTCCAGAAGAATCGTGCAATAGGAAAGTTAATGCACTTAACTATTTTACATCCTAACTTTGCTGCTAAAAGAGCATTCATTAGTTCTTATCTTGAGATCGATAGCGTCTTTAGAGAGGCTTTTTACTTTTTGAAGCGATCAAATTTGATTTGAGTTCCCCGTTTTTCAATAAGACTCTAATGTACACTACAGTTCCATATGCCCTCTTACAGGCGTCTTAAAAACAATGTAGTTGAGCTTGAGCAATTTCATTGGTTTTTGCTTCGGCGAAAAAATATCTAGGTATTTTAATGAGATGCAAATTTTTTATTTCTTCTCACCATTCATTTATTTTAGTGTCAGTGTTTTCGGGAGAGGGCCATCCCAGTCTAATCCCAAGCACCAAATGTCCTGTATTAGAGATTTTATCTTGATGGTGAAAGGATCCCACTGGATCAAAAATGTGTCCAGCTACTTGAAGAACATATCTTTGGAATTTATCTCTTTTAGACAGGAATTTCTCTAAACTTTGAGTGTCAAACTGGAATACATCTAAATCGGAATCCCAGGCCAATTCTAGAACTTTACAAAGACTTAAAGCAGAATTATCATTAATTGAATATTTTTCTTTATCCATTTCTAAACCTGCCTCTCTCCATTTATCACGAATCTCAACTGAGTTAATTTTACATTTCCTTAATTCCATGATCGCTTCTTTAAAGATGTTGAAACATTCTAGGCATCAAAGTCTCTTTGGCTACAGATTAATTCGTCGACATACAGTGATTTTTTTAGCATTTGACATTTATTAGAAAATTGTTCTGCATATCTCTTTAGATGGTGTTGGATTGTAGCTGCAAGGAGGAAGGGGTTGATTTGACACGGAAGAGAACTCGAGTCATCTTGAAAATTTCCTGTTCTTCCTCTCCCGGATCTTCCGTCCAGAAGAAGCTAATATAATTCTAATCTTCGGGAATCGATATTTGCAGTAAGGCCTTCTTTATGTCGGCGGTTGTGGCAACAGCCTGTTGTCTAAAACCTATTAAAATCTCAAAAAGGTCTGGAATGAGATTGATACCAGTATGTAAACAGTCATTTAACAATTGTCCTTTCACGTGAGAACTTGCGTCAAATATCACTCTCAAACGAGTGGTAGTTTCATCTTCCCTTATTACCGCCCTGTGAGGCAAATAAAATGAAGGTTTTCCTTCTTCCCATGTTATAACTTTCTTAATGATACCTTCTTTTAAATGATCTTCAATAACAGCTTTATAATTTAAAAATAACAAATTATCTTTAATAAATTTTGATTTTAAGTGCGAAAATCTCCTTTTAGCTACTTCAAAGTTATTAGCTAAATATTCTTTCATATTTTTTCCAAGGAATCTTTACAGTATATCTTTTATTTTGATAAACAATATTTTCTTCAAATTGTTTCATTATTTCTTTATCTATAATATGTTTTTCTAAATCAGCCTTTTCAACCCCTTCTACCCTTAAATTCACAAATGCCCAAAATTGTTTAGTTTGGTACGAAACATCCTTTTCATCTACTACAATCTTCATGGTCATTAAATCATTTGATAAACCTACGTGTCCCTGAAAGCACCATTCAAAAATTGTTTCAGTAGCTACCAGTTTGTTTAATCTTTTTATTCTGCCTGAAACGATTTAGTAATAATAATCTACTCCAAATAATATTGAGATATTCTTGCCTCTATTATCAATATTATCAGCTTGCTGCAAATACTTCAATTTATTGTACGTTTTAGTAATATTGTTGTTAGGTACAGGAAGAGTAGTGGCTGAAATGTTTTCTATAACCAAAGCGTCTTCAATACTTTAAGAGGGATCCTCACGGTTTTTTAATTCTATTCTCACTATATTGTAAGAATGTTACTTTGCTTGTTTAGCACCAAACGCGTATATCGATAAAGATTCTTTTCTTACTACTTTTAACTTTAATTTTTCACGTGTTATAAATGTTCTCATACTTCGATTATCTAACATTAGTCGTACTGTTTCAAATTTATTTGTTTCATCATTGCATATGAGGGCTGCATATGTTTGAAGAAATATATTACTGCGAGAAAAAGTTGTTTTATTTTTATCGTAATGTGAAATTGCGATATTATTATGTTTACTTAAATCGAGCTTGTTAGATTCTGCTTGAGAGCAGATAGATTTATTATGCTTCTTCCTGCATATCTCACATGTTAAATATCTTCTCTGGCGGCATTCATTAACTCCATGTTTTGGCTGCAAGCATAAAAAACATCTGCCATCTTATTTCAAAACACAGAGTATCGTTTCTAAGTCGGTTTGGGAACATAGCTCCGATTGATGCTCGCCTATACAATATAAACAATTTTCGTTTAATGCTGACGCGGTAAAACATTGAAGATCTTGTGGTTTTGCGCCTGACCTTGGATTTCGCAATTTATCGTGTGAGCTAGCTGTGTTCTGACTGAAGTTGTTGAAAGGATTGTTTCACTTTCGGTAGGGAATTTTCTTTGCGTTGATCGCCTTTTGGGGTATGCATAAACGGAGAGGATTCTCTACATTCAATTCAATTCTTAAAAAAATTTGTTACCGAATTATCAACTCTTTTTCTATTAAATTCAAGGTGAAGATCCTAAGGAATCAATTTAATTAAAATGAGAATGAGTAAATGCCCATATTTTAATGATTCCAAACTTCTTAGGTTTATCTCTACGGTATCATACAACTTTCTAAGACCATAAATATTACTTGAATCAGTTACTGGTACAAGATTTAGTAATTTTGGCATGTGTGCATTAACCAGCTATTCTCTGCTAAATCTTTGTCTCAACAATTTTAAAATCTGATCATAATTCTCGTCCGAGAACGCAAAGCCATTAACCGCAATCTCAGTCGCACTCCCTAACAGCGACTTTAAGTATGAGGTTTAAATTATGGGTAATCCCACTTTGAGAGCCAAAATGTTTATGGGTAATCAAACAAAAGGGACCTGATCTGTCTTTTTTTTTTTCATTTATTATACGTAAAGCAACTGCTGATGAAGATATCTAAAGCAGGGGTACAATACTAACATAACGTGCACAGACATCACAAAAGAACACACACACAGAGCAACAGAAGATACGTCTTTCTATCGCGGTAAAAGCAAGTATTCTGTATAAAAACAAGTAGGTGAGAAAAAGTTGTTGCCAGATCAAGATTTAATTTCTTGGGCTGGCTCTGCAACACTTATTTAATCAAAATGCAAAAGGAATTACCTGTTTCCTACTGAAATATGCAATTTAAAATAGAGTTCTGTTAGCATTTCTTTTTCATTATGTCCCAGTTTCTCTTTCATGCTTATAAAGATTATCGAGACTATTTTCATCTTTCTCAACAATTGAATCCTTCGAAACTTCTCTGGTTGTCTGCGGTGCCAAATTTGGCTTGTGTTATGGAGATTAAAAGACGGGAACATTGCATTCGTAAACAAATTTGAGGATTTCAAACATAATTATTTTAAATATTGTGAACATAGAATGTCCGAGAGAAACACTAAAAAACATTATTGAAAACGGAAATGCAAACACAGATATAAATTATAATTCTAATAAGTATATTAGAAACATCGTTTTATTTTATAAATTTTTATGCACAATATTTTTTTTACTTTTATTTTAAAGATTTTTGAATCCGTGAAACGTTTTTTCTTTCTCTTTTTTGTATTCCTTGTTTTTCTTGCCCAGTTTGTGCTTCAGTCATTTAGGAAAAATAACAATTATGCATTTCTAACTTGTTATCCTTGAGCAAATGTGATATAACTTAACTTTCAGATCTAAAAGTTTGGAGAAAACCGCAAAGGAGTTACCTCTGCTATGCCATAGCACCCGGAATTCATAGTACGAAGGCAAGGCTTTAAAGACAATAAATCAAGCACTGAGAATGCATTAAAAATGTCTCGAATGCCATGCAATGCAGTCCATATGTCTATCACCCACAAAGGGATGCAACCTGACATCGGCATTGTGGACACTCAACCCCACATCATTAGTATAACCATAAAGTATAAGATAATTTTAATATCTCAGTCAATAAATCTTAAAGGGAATGGCATATGCTTAATTTAAAAGGATTTAGGATTTATTATTAATATTTAAAACAAATTCCTTGCGTTTTTTCATTAGCTATCCATACATATTTGCGCACATAAACAGGCAGACTTTAACTGATAGATATGAACCAAAATTTCAGAAAAATATTTGCAGGTATAACCACTGTTTTAGATTGATCATTACTCCAAAATTATCTAACTTTTAAAATATTTCATCAAAAATTTAATGCACATCAACAAATTTGTTGTATTTGTACAAATTTTTCGAAGTTTATTTCATTTTTGAGTTTGATGTTTACTAAACAAACTGAAATAATTGCAATATGTTTTTCAGATTAGGGTATTTTTAAAATAAAATGTATCAAAATATAGAAGATGGATTTTTTTTATGGTTTACGTTTTGATGATTACATTGATTTTTTTATAGGTATATGAGAAAGGAACAAAATATAATTTTTACTTTCAATTATTATTCAAATGTAGTTAAAATACTTAATTCAAATATTAAGTAATAGAATGATGTTTATATGTATAGATTTTATGTTTATATGTAAATGAAATTTAACATGCTAAATTGATATATTTCAACATGTGCTCCTTACAACAAAACATTAGATCTAGCTTGAACATTAGATCAAATTCGACAAATTCGTAGGAAAGGCAGTTTATCTAAAACTGAGCAAGAAATTAGTAAAAAATATATGAAGAGACGTAAGGATAAATGAATAAAAATGAACTGACCTTTATCATCTAGATTGAAACAAAAATTTTCATGCTAAAAATCGCACTAGCCAACTATTTTTTGAATATTGCCAATTAGATCTTCGTATGAGATCGTATTATGCATAGTTTCATGTAAACACAATTCTCTTGATGAGATACAATTGTTTAATTTTTTTTTTTGAAATTGAATTTCAAAAGATTTCAAATTTATTTTCGAAAAATACATTCATTTAATTCCAAACAAATGAATTAGCGTCTATTTATACATAAC
The DNA here is from genome assembly GCA_026543865.1 of Argiope aurantia. NCBI lineage: Eukaryota > Metazoa > Arthropoda > Arachnida > Araneae > Araneidae > Argiope > Argiope aurantia. The sequence continues at coordinate 30,158 of JAPMOR010021837.1, forward strand.
ATGTGTGATTTTGTTTACAAGTAGGAGCTAATTTGTATATTGAATATTGAAAAATCATTCCTTCGAAATAAGCTTTTAAAGAATAATATTTATTCTCTGCTTAAATTATTTTATTTTAGAACTAAAAAGTCAAAAGAAAATTAAAATAACAACATTAGTTAATAAAGTGTTTTGTTGAACTTTGATATATAATAACATAAAACATTTATTCTGACTTTTTTTAAAAGAATAAAATAAATTGCAAAGAGAAATGGTTATTGCTTCGATCCGTTTTGTGTTGTGCCTCTTTGTGAAAAAAGGAAAACAAAAAAGAAAATAGCTATCTTAATAAAGAGATTTTGCAGAAAATTCATACATCTATTCATAAAATGAAATATTTATTGTTTTTGCTAGAACTTAAATAAAATACAATGAACTGATAAGCATCAAATCAATTTATATATCTCTTCTGTAATATCTCCAAGTTTATATTTCTTTAGTAAATGCTTTTTTTTTCAGTCTTTTATATAATTAGCAAGAATATAATAACAATAATAATATATAAGAATATAATAACTGAATTGATTCATCACAAGGCAGATATGCAAACTTTATTTTGTGCCTTTTTACAGAGTTTGAAATATTATCCGAAATCGGAGTCTTTTGTCTATTGGATGCATTCCAAAATATTTGAATACGACTATTTGATATGAGTGTAAGTTAAAAACTATCCTTCAGGCAGTTTTCAAAACAGTTGACAGAATCCAAACTTGTTCTATTTATTTCTGAATGCAGTGTTTTTACGGTTTTAAAAATAAACAAGACTTTGAACATCACTTTCTTTTTTTAAACCAAATATTTTTGTAATTGTATATTTTCAATATAACCTCTTTAGATCTTAAAATAAATATTAGGGTATTATCAGCAATATGTCTGTCTCAAAAATGATTCGTTTCTAATATGTTTTGAAGCAAACTAAAGGAATATTTTAGCCACCTTTGGTGACCAGCTGATTCACCGGGATATTGTAGATGTTTAGCTTCAATTAAACCTCTTGTGAATTGCTAAGTTTTTTAATACGCTCAAGGAAGTGTTTTAAGTATCAGATTTTGTTAAATATTAAAGCTGTCATTGTTCTACAGTCGTAGACCTGTTTTATTTAAGTTGTACATAAATCTTTGGAATGAAGTTCTATAATGAAGTTCCACACAACATTATATTACTTAAAAATCTACTGTGTTTAGGTAAATTATTTTAAATTACATTTTCTATTTGGTGTAATCTAAATCCTCCATGTTATTCACGTTAAAAATAATTAATTCTGCGTTAACCAGATTTTACAACAATACACTTTCGATGCTGCAGATGAGTATCCAATTTTAAAATTTTTAATTAATAACATTTAATTAATTTTAATAATAATTAAATAACAATTTCCTTCAGCTTACATGAAGTAAAGAAAAGCACATGATTAAATATTGATGAATCAACGAAATTTTTGTGGAATTTCGTTAAATAAATAAAATTTGTTGTTAAAAGCATTTAAAAATAGTTTTTAAAAATATTAGCAAACTTTAAAAAAGAAAGCTACAGGAAAATAAACGGGTATAAGTAAAATGACAGGTTTTTATATTTAAAATCGTAAACAATGAATCACGTGAACAATATTTTCCAGATATATTCTGGACAAATGCTACATTTTTGATTAATTAGGAATTAAATAGAATTATAATTAAAAATTTTAAAATTGGATACTCATCTGCAGCATCGAAAGTGCATTTTTGTAAAATCTGGTTAACGCAGATCAAAACATCTATCCTATAAAGTTCTATTCTTTCATCAGGCCTTTGTATTTAAGACAAAAATGATAATACAGCCAGATAATTGATAGGTGTAATTTATAATTTAATTCCCATCTTTGAGAAATTTTGTCCAGATTTTCAAAAAAAAAAAAAAAAAAAAAAATTCATCAAAACAATGAGAAAAAGAAATACCGAACAGAAAGAGATGGAAACATTTATATATATATATATATAATTTTATACAATAAGAAAAAACAAACATTAGTTTTAAAGAATGGATAACATTCAGAATCAGCGAGTTCTTAAATTTGATTTTTCTTTGTTTAGCGGCTTTATCTACAATATTCAAACCCACTTTTTTTATTTTCTCGTATTTGAAATATAGAGTGAGTACTATAACTCCTCAAAATTTCAAACTCGATATTTTAACGAAATTTTATGTTTCAGAGTTCCTTGAGTTCCAAAACACAGTTTTGATATTATGTCTGCTTCTCTGTCAGTCAGTCAGTCAGTCCATCTGTCTACAATCTGTGAACACGATAACCCCACGAAGGTTTCAATTCAACAAATTTGATATGTAGATATGAAATTTGATATGTAAATTTACTAACAAATCAGCAGTTTCGAAATCAATCTTTGAACGAAATTCATTCACTGGAAGTCGGTCGGTCTATCTGGATGTTGAGTTACAAATGACCAAGATAACTGCAAACCACATTGAATTAAGTAAATAAAATTTCTTACACAGGTTTAGCATCTAAAATATCGATTCTTATCAAATTGTGAACTAAATCTGTCACAGGGTCACCGATCTTTACTTTTGCATATATATAAACGCAATAAGTCTTAAACGTAAAGATTTAAATCAATGAAATTTGGTGTTACCTTGTGATAATAATAGTAGTTTTATGTCAAATTTTGTTGTTAATCGACAGGCAAAAAACCCCCCCCCCATCAAAAACACATATTATCGCTATGGATTTAGTAAAAAATAATAGGTTCACCCGAAAGATGTATAAATTGTAACTATTGTTCACCAAGGCTGAGCAATGGTAAACGATAGATGATTCAAGACCGTATCGAAGGTCCAACTTTTTATGTAGAGAAAGGGGAATAAGAACTTTATTGTAAAAAAAATTGTGAGAAAGTTTCGAGGAGACCATTATCGGTAATTTTTGACTTGAGGTTAATGGCGGCCATGTTTCATTTAATTTTAATATATCTTATTTTCATCTGCACAACTCTTTGAGCTGCACTAATTGTATTTAAGTATATGCTAAATTGACTGTCTTTGATTTCACATAAAATTTGAACTTTTACGGGAAAGTAGGGCCGCGGTGGCCTTTTTGTAAGGTCTCGGCTAGTGAGCCGTAGGTTTACAGGTTCGAGGCCCGATTACACCGAAGAACCGTCGTGTAAGGGGGTCTATTGCACCGTAATGCTGGTGTGGAGAAGGGAGTGCCAGCTCATGTGTCGTCCTCGTCATCTGACCCCGGTTCAAAATGACGAGGTTCGTCCAAAAATAGTCCTAGTATTGCTTTACAACGGGGCTTGAATATAACTAAAACTAAATTAAACTTTTCGGGTAAGTAAAAATGACTAAAGTTAATTTACTCCAACAGAATGTTTCTTGGGATTGAATTAGTGATATAAAATTAATGAATGAATAGAAAAATCAGTAAATTTACCGTAGTTTTCTGTTTTGATTAACGTCTAAGGAGATACACTTTTATTGGCTAGAAAAAAAAGTTGATCAACAAAAATGTGAAAATGAAATTTCATTAGTACTTTATCAAAGGGTACAAAAACAGAAAGCTTTTTTTTATATCTGTAACAATGGAAATAGAAAACACGCTGATGAATAATTAGAGATACAGAGTAAATGATTGGAATATTAACGTAATAATAAAAATGATATTGTAAATCTGGCTAATGTTAAAAGATATTTGTAGCTTTTGTTTGTATTAAAGATTCAGAAGGAAATTTTTGGACCTATATGTTAGATAAACTTATGTGCTCTAGCAAATTTGGAACAGATATACCTTGGTGTATAAAAGCTTGAATTCTGGGGAAATTCTTAAATTTTTTTAATTATTTAAAGATCAAACAAAATTTTGGAATGTTTCCAAGACAAAGCACAAAATCATATTTCAAACAAATGACTTTCATTTAAAATTTTAAAATTTATCTTTCGAAATCACTCATTAAAATTTAAGAATGATCTCGATAATATTTTTATAATTCTTAATAATATTCTTAATTTTGATAACTTACCAAATATTTTTAAATATGTTTTGTAAAACTACCTTTTATTTTGTAATGAAAATTAATCTATTTTCATTGTTTTTATACATATTTAATCACGTGATTTACTTTTATTCTTGAATATTAAGGAAGAATAATTAGGTATATGATCTCCTAATTATTCTTACATGACAAAAAAGACAATTGGAGTTACAGTACCATGGAAGTCATTGCGCAATTTGAGGATAGGTTATCCTTATTCTAAGCTTAAAGTCCACTGTGATATCATAGGAATTTTATTAAGGAAGTTCATATACACAATAAAACTGAACAAATGTAAGTCTATTGAATAAATATGGTATTATTTGAGATATAAAAATCTTTCGCCATGATCATCAAGTTATACACAAACAATTGAAATGAAATTAAGGACAGTTAATTTTCCCAGGGAAACATTTGATCAAGGAATGTAGCTAGATATAAATATAACATATTCATACATTTCTAATGGCTAGGTATAAATATAAAATATTGGTATATTTCTTGTGACTAGGTATAAATATAAAATATTGGTATATTTCTAGTGACTAGGCATAAATATAAAATATTTATGTATTTCTAGTGACTAGGCATAAATATAAAATATTCATGTATTTCTAGTGAGTAGGCATAAATATTAAATATTCATATATTTCTAATTCTAATTCTAAAAGAAGTATAATGTTCAAAGTTTTATCAGTGAAAAGAGTATATAAACATTTTAGGATTATTTAAAATATCTTTCTTTGATAATGATTCTAAAATTCTCCAAATCTCTGAAATTTTAATTAGTTTAAGTCATTTAAATAAAATATGATTACAATTTTAAAAATTCATGCGAAGTTGACGTTTCAAAGTACGTTTAAATGAAATAAAGTAACATTAGGGTTCAACAATACTTATCATAGAACGTTATTGGGCAGATAAATCCATACACATACTCTGATAACTTACTTTTATTAGTAGTAAATATTTATATATATTATATCGTATTGCTTTTCAGCTCCTTCCGGTTTCTGATAATGCTTTTAAATTCATTTTGGCTTTTACATTTTATATGCTTTGATGATTTTTAACTTACCACGTGTTTACTTTAAAGGATAACTTTAAGCTCCTTTGTATATAATGCCAACGAGCCTGAAAGCATGCACCAAAAGCGTTTTGCCGTAGATTACAAGGAGTATACTTTGCTGTTATGAATTAAAAATTAAGTTCCATTAAAGTAAAACTGACTCTTCAATTTATATTTCATCAGTCGCTTTAAGATTGCTAAGGACTTTAAATAAAAGCCTGCAAAGTAATGTACTGCTGTTTATACTCGTGTTAGCGGCAAATTTACATTTATGAAATTAAATTAAATTAATTTGTTATACTTTATGGCTGCATTTATTAGATTTTGAACTTATGTTTATTAATGTTTATTTTAACGAATGATGTCAGTTTTGTGGGTAGAATAAAAACTGTTCGTTAATAACTTGATGAGAGTTAAAAAAAATCCGAAATAGGCTTACTATGTTTTCTAAATTTCATTCCGTATTTTTTGCAATTTGACGCATTTAAATATTTAATAAAATGGCGGTGATTTCTACTCATGATTAAGTAAACAAATTATTTATTTCCATGATATATAATTATTACTAATTCACTGCAATGCCTTTTTTTGAAATCATAAAACTAAAGGTTTTAATGCTGAAATTCTGCCTTATTAAAATTAATAAATGGGGCTGATAGAAAGGCTTTTCTATTTATACACAATTGCCAATAAAATTAAAAAAAAACAGAATGAATCCAAATTTCGTGTAGAATGTGGAAATATTGACAAAATGAATTTGCAAAAATGTTTAAAAAGAAAAGTCATCAAGGAAAAAGATTTTTCAAGCTGTTGTAAAAACAAACACCCAGATCAAATGAATTTGAGGGGATGGATTCGTAAAGTTTCATTAATATTTGAGTGATAAAAACGCTCATACAGAAATGAATGACATATAATATGAGCCTTGCTGAACATATTTCTTTATTAATCAATTGTTGCCTTTGGGGATTCAGTCAAAGTGGCAGACATTAAAGATGACATAAAGACAATTATTTTAATTACCCTACATATTTTCTGCTGTTTGTGAATACGAACTTTATTAACCCATTACATCACAGTGCTATCAAAAACATAAATAGATGGTTTACGGAATTTAATTAACACTTTTTTATTCCACTTGTAGACTACACAAATATTAAACAGAATTCTTCGTCTATAATTTTCAACAATTTGGGAAAGTAACAAGATTAAGTATGAAATAAAACGGCGTGTATTTCTGAGCGGCAAAGTCATCTATTGTTGAAAATTTAACAAGAAAGTATTTAAAAAAATATATATCCAAAAGTCGCGAAAAATTTGTGTGGTTATTCAGTTGGCATAATTTAAAAAACAATTCTTTAATTTTAAAATTTTGTAAAATTTATTTTTGCTTTTTGGTTGAATTTATAGAGGAAAAATACCAAAATTTGGAAAAATGCCAAATTAATTAAAATTCTAAGTAAAGTTTAAAAAATAGATCCGAAGGGCACATTACCGCCTATCAATTATATATATATATATATATATATATATAATGTATGTATATAATATGCAAATTTTGGTAACTTTATGTCAATCGATCGCACACGCGCAACCACATAAACACACACACGAAGTAATGCAACGTGAATGAGCATGTTGCTTCGAATTTCTTTTTTATTTTTATGATATTCTTTACTTAAACGTGAAATTTTCCATTAAAATTTAGTTTTTGGATTTTATATAGGCAATTTTAAATAAGTATTTTATTCTTCTAATTGGGACCAGATTCACAGAACATCATAAGCGAAATTTATCCAATATTTAATAAACTGAAATCTCCATAAGCAAGATTTTTACACTTTTATTTGCATTTTTAAAATAATTTATTCCCGTTTTTTTATGACAGTAGAGCTTATTTCAGTTATTGCAGTTAAAACTACATAAAACTAACTTACTATCTAACTAATTTTCAATTCAAAAATTGTTATTAAAAAAAAACGTGATATTCTAACCCATTAAAAATATTCATGCGTTTTTCTTGTTTTTGTATCACAGCTTTACCACATTAAGTACTCTAATCGGTTTTAGGGAGCAACCAACAGAAAATATCTTCCAAAAACTTTTTAAATTACTCTCGAATAAAAGTCTTATCTTCAACCCAAACTCGCATAAAATTATTGGTTTGGCTAGGGTCACGAATGCCTTGCCTAGTATTGGCGAACAATAGTTATGAAATATAGATCTTTGCATTTTTTAACATTTTAATTCAATCTATTGAGAGAATATGTATTTTGGAATCCGTTTTCCTGCCCGAGTGAAACCGAAATTTCACATGGAAATACAGTTGTATTCACTAGATCACATACAAAGTTCCAATGACTCAAGTCATTGCTTTTATGATTTATCAGGTTTATATGCATGAGAGAATACAAACTGACAGATAGTCATTTCTTTGTTTGATTTATTTCAAAATTTGACTAGTATCTAAATTTCAGATGTTAAATATGCACACCAAATTTCATCTATCTAGCTTATTAAGTTTTGTTGTTATCGAGTTCACTTGTATTAGAACAGATGGATAGACAAACTTTCCCTGAAGCTATTTAGTTAAATATTTGGTAGAAATTTACACATTTGGTGAAATACCTAGATACCAAATTTTAAGCGTCTAACTTGCGTTTTATAATTGTCGTGTTCACTGACAATCAGACAGATAAAGTGCCAAAATTGTAGTTTTCGAATTCGGATTTCAAAGTTTTGAAGCGTGAAGATTCGCCAAAATTTCGTGTTAGAATTTTTGTTTTTAACAATTACAATTTTTTATCCATAGTTCGTATAAGAAAAAGAAAGAAAAAAAATCTTCAGGTTGCATGGGACCTGCATTAAAACTTTATTACGTTACAATACTCTATCTCACTTTCGCTTAGAAAACTAGGGATTATCTTTTATTATAGATTGAACAAATCTGTTTACAAATGTGCAATCACATTTACACTTCGACACTCGCACATAAGTAAATTTCCACCCGACTTCGCGGATCTCGTTTTTACTGCCAACCTGGTGTCGTGGCGACGGAGTTGGCGATCCAAACTCACTCCGCCTGTAGTACGGGCAACCCTTCCGGGAGCAGGCGGATCAGACATCCCGTGTCTTTCTCAGCATCACCATCCCGTCGTCATTCCCGCTCTGAAGCATCTCGCTCCACCCCTCGTGAAAAGACGGCGGGGGGTCAAGGGTCGTCGCCTCCCCCTCTCGGTTCGTCCTCTCCCTCAGCTCGGTGAATAATTAGTTTTCCAGTAGTTAGGTGTGGAAAATACGGGGGGAAAGTAGAAAAAAAGAAAAGAAAAAAAAAAAAAACGAAAAAGATTACGATGTGATGTTGTGATGCAGCATTTTCCATTGTTGCGTTTTGTTTTCCCCATCTTTTTGCTATTGCTGGTGTCTGAAGACAATGTGGGTGAGTGTTGAATCTTCTTTCTTTGATTAGCTTCTGCTTTTTGATAATTTATCAAAAGGAAGGTCTGTAACTTCGAGAAGCCGAGGCAGCATGTCGTTGGTACAAGCCATGTGCGATATTGCGTCCGTTATGCGTCCAGAAACGCAATAACTTTAACGCTTAGGTAAAATATTTCGTAAATTAATTGAACGAAGAGAGTGACATGATTTCTAAGCCATGCAATTTTGGGCAAATACATTACGAAGCAGATATCAGTCTATTCAACAGTTGATTGATATATTAAATATTGTTTTCCTTTTTTGCTCGAATTTTGATAATTATTTAAAAAGAATGATTTTAACGTCTTCAGTACTACTAAGCATGTTACGCTATTACATTAATTTCATGTTTGGAAATGCAACACATTCTAGTGAATATGAATAAGAGAAAAATTGTACTAAATTTAAATTACATTGTTTTGGAAACTATATTCGCATGCAAAAAATTGAGAATTCGGTAGTTGAGGGTTGTGAAGAATTTCTCACTTCCATCGAATTTTAAATTTTTATTGTTTATTAAATGTAAATGTGCAATTTTGAAGTACTCCGAAATTTGCTGCAATTTTGTTTAAAATGCAACACATTTAAAGATTAAATAAAATATCGAACATGGATGAGGGGAAAATTGTACTTAAATTGCATTAGTTTGGGAAATATTTTCAAATGCCAAAAAACTGGGAATTCAGTAATAGACTGAAATAAAGAATTTCTCACTTTCATTAAATTTTAAAATTTTGATAGTTTATTAAATGGAAGCATGCAATTATGAAGTATATAGAAATTTGCTGTAAATGCAAGCCGTGTGCGACTTTACGCACATTATGCGTTTTGAACCTTGATAATATATAGCTTAAAATAAAGCATAAACTAATTAAATACAGAATATAGGAAAAGTTGCAATTATTTAAAATTGTTTACTTTTGAAAAATGTAATAAAATACAAAAAATGAAAAAAAAAATGGAAGAGTTCAGTAATTGATTGTTATGAAAATTTTATCGTTTTTATCGAATTTTAAAATTTTGATAGTTGTGTAAGTTTGAAGCATTCAGAAATTCGTTGTAAATGCAAACCAAGTGCGATATTACGACCGTCATGCGTTAAAACTATGATAATTTGAAATTTAAAACTATTGCATAAACTAATTGAATGCAGAATATAGGAAAAGTTGCAGTTATTTTAAATTATTTATTTTTAAAAAATATAATAAAAGAAAAAAAAGAGGGGAAAATTGAAGAGTTCACTAATTGATTATTATGAAAAATTTATCACTTTTATAAAATTTGAAAATTTATAATTTGAATTTGAAAATTTTGATAATTGACAAAATTTGAAGCATTCAAAAGTTTGTTGTAAGTGCAAGCCATGAGCTATATAACATGGCTAATAATAATTAATATGGCATAAACTAATTAAAATTAATCAGATTATAGGGAAAGTTTCAGTACTTAAAATTATATACTTTTGGAAATTATAATAAGAAGCGAAAAATGAAAAGTTCAGTAATTGATTGTTAAAGTAAAGAAACTTCCTTTTTTTTTAAACAGTTTTATTTATTTATTTTGCTATTTACGAGAAGAACGTGGGTAACAAAAAAGATCGATGTACCTATACACAAAGTAAATTTAAAACAGAAATAAAATATTGCGTAAGAAAATTGATTAAGAAGAAATGCCAGAAAAATTACAATTACTTTAAATTATGTACTTATGGGAAACATATTAAGAAGTAAAGATTTTAAAATAATTTATTGATAGTATAGCAACAATAACTGATTGCTAGAATAATGTGTCTTTGCATTTGATCGGTTTTTCATAATTTATAAAAAAAGAAAATGAATAACATAGAAATGCAAATAAGCATATCGTTAGTAAAGCCATGTTCGATATTACATCCATTATGTCTCTAGGATCGCAACAAATTTGAAGTTCAAATAAAATATTGCAACATAAATTGAACGAGAAATGGTGGACAAAATATTTTGTTCAAAAATTTTTCATTTTTCTTAAAATATATTATAAGAATAAAGAATTAAAAAGATCAAAATATACTGTAGTAATGATTTTTTTTCATTTTTTGAATCGAGTCATTTATCAAAAATATTATTATTAAAGACGAAAGACAAAGAATCATGTTATTAATACAAATTATGCACGGTCATTGGCCGCTATGCGTTTGAAATGAAACGAGTTTAAAGCTTTATTAAGATATTGAGTAATATGAAAAAAAATATGATTACTTGAATTTATGCACTTTTGATAAAATGTATTTTGATCGAATTTACGAGAACACATCAGTTGGTGACTGTGCGAGAAAATCTCTTTTTTATTCGATTCCATCGTTTTTCACAAATTATCAAAAATAAAAATCGGAACACATTTTAGACGAAAGCTGTTAATTTTTTTAAAATTAAAAATCTGTGTTTTATGTTACCGTATCGAATGGAACACATTTATTGAGCAATGTGCGACGTAAAAAATAGAATTAATTATTGACAAATAACAATAGCAGTAAATTATGCCTTTATCGTCAAGCAAACGTAAGAAGATTATTTTCAAAAATGTCATAGAATTTTAATTTTGCTCTTTAGTGATAATTAGAATGAAAGTTAAAAAAACATTTATATCAAATGACATTTGTCTCATTTTGATGGATTTCTGCAATATTAAGAAATTTTGCCGAAAGGAATTTTCCATCGTAAACGAACTTTTATTCAATTTAAAAGGCAAATCATGAGTAATATTTCATATTTGCACCTTATGCAGCAACTTACAAATAATTGTTGCAAATTATAATATTACAACGCATGATATTGAAATGTTCAGAAATATTACAAAAAAGTAAAATGAAGTTGAATTTAGAATCTAATGAAAAAACTTACAATACGTGCTACTGTTTATGCATGGAATTTTCTAAAATGGTGAATTTAATAAACTGTTGTCAATTTTCAGTGATGTATAAATATTAATGATTTACAATAAATTGACTAAAATACCTTAAAAATCATAAACAGAAAATATGTATTATCGGAAACTGTGGAATTGGATTGATTTATTCATTTGGATAATATTATTAATATTTCTTAAAATTAGGAAATCAATATGAAATTTTTTTATTTTATATACTTTTTATAAAATGAGTTGTATCTCGAACATCTGATTGTTGATATAAAAGGTTCAATATGGATTAAAGACCATAGAAATTGTAATTCAATTATGTCACTTTTACCGAAATTTTTCAATTTTTTGCAATATACAAAAATAACGATTGTAATTTCGAAATTCAAGGTGCGTTGTCGTGCTGCATTCTGTACGCAGTGCCAGGTTTTTATACAGCCTATTCTTGCATGCAGCACACTGCTGTTAAGAAAAATATTTTTACTTCTACGTTAATAAGATGTTATTTGACATATTTTTAAGACTATTTTAATTACTCATTTTAAAATTTTACGCATTAGTCAAAATTTGAATTTGAAAAAAGTATGATAATATTTTGATATCAAATTTAAACACGATAAATAAAAATAGGATAAATTTAGAGTTACATTGAACAAAAATGTAGAGATTTATAAGAAATCTGTATATTTTTTCATTTTTTAATCTTTTGCTTTGCAATAATTTAGTAAAATATTATGTATAATATTTACACGATTAATATTTACAATAGTCGATGGATCGAGCACATGTGATATTTTAAAAACTGCACCATCGAACGAAAAATTTGGTTCCCAAATGATGTAATGCGCTATATAATTGATTCAATCAATAAATCAAAACACTGAGATTAATAAAAAAATCACATTTTATATTACTTATATAATTAATAAATTATATCATAAGAGTCAGGGAAATGATAATTATTATAAATATAAAACTAATTTAAGATTTCATGATTCATTTCTTAATTTGGTCATTGGAATAATATACGCAGAATCGAAATTCAAAGCCAACATGTAACTGATTTCCTAGATGAAAGCGTATTTCTTTTTTGTTTTATTCTGAGTGCAGATTTTGAATGCTAAACTTAAAAAGTGTATTGAATAATATACTAAGACCATTAAAAAGTAATTTTTTCTTCAAGAAATTTTGTATTATTGATAAATCACATAAAAGTGAGAAGTATGGTATTTTGTCAACGGGTAAAAACGGGCAATAAGGGTTATTAATCATATTATTTAAATAAAATATCGAGGTAGAATTTTTTTTTGTGCTAGAAGCGTGTAGTTTTTTTATTGTACTATATCTCATTTACGAAAAAATTAAAAAAAATCAAAGACGAATCATGAAATTTTGATTTTATTCCTAATCTCTATCAGCATTCTAGAATTTTGAATCATCAAATATTTCTGCAAGATGAAGATTTTAATAATGTTAGAAATTAGTCAAAAGAATTGAATTGGAGTAAAAAAAGTATATATATATGTTCTGAAAATTTCTGAAAAAGTTTAACAGATTCGTTCCAATCAAATACAATAGTTACTTAATTCTTAATATGCCATATTTATTATTAAAGCGAAAATCTTAACATTTGAATTCTTTTTGGTTGAAGTTGTTTTCAGCAAAATAATGCATTCTTAGTGATGAAAATACCATTTCAAAGAACTGAAGACATATGTTTCTGATTTCAAAACTTCAGATTTCTTCATACCAATAAATGTTTTTACTATCGAATCAAATAATATAAGTTCTATTTTTAGTCAAGGCAATAAATAACACATGTTCAGGAGCAAGCGTGTAAAATGGTTAGCAATATTGATAAATAAATTTTTAAATATTGAAAGTTCGCGTTGTAATGACATTTATTCCCAACGATTTTTTAAATATTTCATTCTGGGAAGAATAATTTCGACTCTCAGTTTACGTACAAGCAAAATCCTCATTTTATTTCAGTTTCTCTAGCACTTTTAGGGGCCGCGGTAGCCTGGTGGTAAGGCTTCGGAACCGGAGGGTTTCAAATTCACCCCGATTCCACCGAAAAACCGTCGTGTAAGCGGGGCTGTTGCACACTAAATCCATCCGGGCCAAACGTTCTCCTGCTGGCGTGACATGGTGTGGAGAGGGGAGGGGAGGCATATGTCCTTTGTATTTTGCAAATACTAAGTTCATTATTTCGTACAAACTCTTATTTGGATATTTGTGAAATACTGTCTGAATTTCAAAGTTTTATTTTTAAAAGTAATTTATATGTTTATAGTGATATTATTGAATCATAGATATTAATTTAAAATCAGAAATTAAAAAATAAATTGATGGGAAGTCCGTATTTTCAATTTGTTTTTATATATGAGTCTTGATAAGGATCATATGAAAAAAAATGACTAATATAAGATAGATAGTTACTGATTCATAGTTATAATTAAATACGACAAGGAAAATTCCAGTGTTATTATAAAAACATGTTTACTTGTTTTTGTATATGTTATAATTCTAGAATGGAACGAAATGGCATTGCGACCCAGTTCCGGTTTAAGCAATATCTATATAAGAAATTTCGAGGCTGATGAATTATTAATATTGAGGAAAGTTTTCGAATTTGTTCCCCTTTTCAATTTTTTTCCTAACCGCTTAGATGAATTTAGATTGTTATTTCCTGATCTTCCCGAAATGAATAATTCGACAGTGAGTAATTCGAAGTTGATTTATCTATAGGAATAATTCGAATTCTTAGAATATTTGATCCATAGCAAAAGATAAATTTAAGAAAAATTGAAGAAGAAAAAATAAGGTTGAAATATTATTCAGAAAGTTTTAAAGCAAAATATTTTAGAAATTATTTTTCTTTCATTTTGTAGTAAAAAATAAGTAATAAATATTCTCTTTTTCTGAAATATTTTTAATGGAATAAAGGAATGCTTTACGTTGAAGCTCATTTCAATATAAACAATAATTTGAATACTTTGAAACGTTTGATCCACTGTAAGTGCTAAATTATGAATTAATTGATCAAGAAAAAACGGATTGAAATATTAGTTATTTGATCATTTTTTCCCATTCCTGTAAAAGTGATCAAAAATTACTTTATCGTTTCATTGAGAAATTCGAAATATTAAAAATAAAAGCAGATATTTCAAAAATAGATTTAGCGCAAACGATAAACATAGGAGTAAATAAAATACTGAAAGTGTGTTTTAAATATTAAAGTAAAAGACTTACTAAATATTACAAAATAAATTTATTAGTAATACTTATTAGTAAAAATATTTATTTTTTCGCATTTATTTTACTTTATTACGCAATTTATTCATACTTTAAAAAAATCAGTATTTATTCATAATGTTTCCGTATAGATCATACACACTTTGGAAAATAAAGGATACAGAAAGAATAAGAAAATGTTGCAGGATTTAGTCGTAAAGATTGGAGAAATGTGCGAGAGCATAAAGGAAAGACAAACATAAGAGAACAAAATACATTTTATTGATATAAGTACAATACAGATTCTAAAAAGTTTTCTAAATTTCCGTTGTCAAATATGACTCATTGTTATCAACTGCTGTCTTATATCACTGGCGGATCGATTAGTGAACATTCTTTAAATTATTTGGTCTGTTGCAGTGGATGCATACGAAAAGATCCTTTATAAAATCTGTGGAATTTGTCAAACATTAATATTTTTGAGCCATCTATAAAAAAAGCAATCCACACAAAATTAGCTTGGTGATTGTATTGGAATGTAAGAGGATTATTTGCTGACTATAGTGCACTATAAAAATATTAGAATAGATGCTCAAACTTAACCTGGCTAGCTGTAATACATGTCATACATTGACAGCGTTTAGAATAGCGAACATTCATGAAAATAACATGATTATGTTAGAGGGCTTTCAAAATCTGCGAATGAGTGCGATAAGATCCCTTTTACAAATCGCGAATTTGTCTGATACCAAAGATTTCGAGCGAATCCAAAGAGGTAATCACGATCAAATTGGATAGGTGATTATGTCGATTAATTTAAGCGCATAATCTTGTCCATTTTGTAGTCGTCCATATTATCATTATTTTATTAAAATATAGTACGTCGAAATTTTCAAAACATTAATTTGAAGCAAAATATAAGTTAATGACATCTATATACCACAAAATGTCATATATAAAAATAGATTCCAATTGTTAATTAAAATTCCATATGCTTTGCTGCTGTTCTTTTTATTAATATGCAATATTTTTAATAATATTGATGATATATCAGACATAAGTGTAAACAACATCGTGTTGAAATAGGCGAATTTCTCTGTCGATCTTGTAGGAATTATGTTTCTGTTGTCCATAGTAACGTGGTTACACACCTATCATAGTGACTGCTAAACTTCTTCATCCAAAAGATTTTTTTAAACTTTCTTTTTCTTAATGTAATTGTTAGTTGATTACTCCGACCGGACGTCAGGCACATGCATAAATCTACATAATCCGGACTGCAGCCACAGCATTGGCAGGAACTAAAGTCGCGTTCCGACGGTCTGTGGCCTTTACGGATATGGTCGTAAATCTTCCAACCTAAACCCTGTTGGGCCAACTCCGCCTGTAGACGCGATCCGGAGCTTCCCGCAAAATGTCGGTAAAATGAACAAAGAACTCCGGAAAACCAAAAGAGAGGGGAAAGAGGCAAAAGTGTGCCAGGCTCAAGGCGAGCATAGGTCGTTGGAAAGCGGCTTAAGGTTGGGTGCTAAAGGCCTTCACCGGTCACAGTACAACCCATCCCATGGGAAGCACGTCAAGTCATCAGTAGGAGTGATTGACCCCACACCATTTCTTGGGTGGTGTTAACCAAACACCATATCGTACACTTTTTATTCTCATATTTGTGGTACTCCGATGGGAGCTTCTTAATCTAATTTACAACTTCGACTATTGACATAGATAAATATTATATAACAGCTTCCATTCGTATACGAAGTATAGAACAAGTATTATAATGGTCGAAAAATTCGAACTCGAGATTTTGGCGAATCTCCACGTTTCCGACATGTTGGAATTCGAAAAACACATTTTTTGGCATTATATATGCCTCTCTGTCTGTGAACACAATAATTTAAAAATCTTTTAAGCTAGTCGAATGAGTTTCAATATATTGGCATATGATCATGTTTGCAGCTTTTTTCCAAAGTTTGATCAAAATCTACTCATAGAAAGTCAATCTGTCTAGCTGCTCGAGTAGAAGTGAAATCGATGACTAGAAAATATAAAGAGCTGGGTAAATAAAATTTGTTTCATTGGTTTAAAATTTTAACTATAGATTTTAACTATAGATATAGATCAACTTCTGCACCAAATCAGTCAAACAGTTGGTTTGCTGTAAGTCTGTACTTTCACATGCATATAAACATAACTCATAAATGCAATGACTAAAATCAATAAAATTCGCAAAGCTATTTTTCGATTGCAACTATTGTTCCATGTCAAATTTTGGTTCTTTCGGTAAGCGAAAAAAGCATCAAAACGTCTTTTTTCAAGATCCACAAGGAAAGGATAAGACCTGTATTAGAGAGATGTGAGAAAATTTGGGGAGACTACTCTTTTTTATACAGTTTCCT
The DNA here is from genome assembly GCA_026543865.1 of Argiope aurantia. Lineage (NCBI taxonomy): Eukaryota > Metazoa > Arthropoda > Arachnida > Araneae > Araneidae > Argiope > Argiope aurantia. The sequence continues at coordinate 47,299 of JAPMOR010021837.1, forward strand.
GCAATGGCTCTTCAATTTAAATATTTACGATGCTGCAAAAAATATTTTTCAAAAGACTGCACTTAAAAAAAAGATAATCTGAAAAGAATAATCCTGAATTTTAAAATTTGAAATCCTGTATGTTGTTTGTTCCTTAAAGATATTAAATAATAAGCATATGGTATAAATTCATGATAGTTTCATCAGTGGAAAACAGTGGGAATGTTGAAATGATCATTTAACAGATAAAACATCGGAGCTTTCCACCTGAAAACTTTCATTTTCGCCAAGTCAACTCGGTAAGGTTCGTTCAAAAACGAATTTGAAATTAGGTGTGCAGTTAACGATCAGAAACGTTCAACGTTTCAACTTTCCTGAAATAAGTAATAAAAATAAAAGAATAAAGTAAGTTTAAACTGAATAACATTTTAAAAAGTTATTTGTGAACCATTTTCTCGAAGATTTCCCTCTAATAATAACAACAAAGAACATTATTTCTGTCAAGGCTACAAGAAATGTAAATAAAACTTGTAAACATACAGCGAACTGTTAAAAACAGTTTTAAGTAAATTACAAAATAGAGAATAAAATCAGCGTTAGAAAGTGGATGGAAAAATCAGTTTTTCAAAGCTCTGAAAATAAAATATATTTTAAATATTTTTTATTTCTTTTATTATGAATTAATTTAAAACGATGCAAATTAAATTCCTAGTTTTCTTTAGCCATTATAAGAAATATATTTCGTAGAAAGGTTTGATATTTTGCAAGAAAAACTTAAAAAACGAATTAAACATTAAAAAAAAGATTGAAATATTAATGCTTTCAGCTTTTAAGAACGAAAAATCTCTTAAAATATTTATTTTTCGCATTTCAGATTCAAATAACAATTTCTATATTTACTTTTTGTAATAACATCTATTGAAAAGTATATTTTCTTTTGCTTTATAAACATATAAATATATATATGTATGAAAATCTTCTAGTGGTTGCTTTAAGAAAATTTAAGTATTAAAAACAGAATTAAATTACTAGTAGTGAATATTTAAAAATGAAACACTTAATAAATATTTATTTTCCGATATTGTTGAAATAGTAATAATTCAAAATATTTTCTTTTAAATGTCAGTATTTATTATTAGAAAAATGTTGTCTAAGTTTGGTATATAAATATTTGATATATGTTGTCTAAGTTTGATAAAGTAAATACTTAATCTTTAGAATTTACTTTTGAAAATTTCAACTGGAATTTTTTTTTAATATTTTAAATTTAAGAGAACAATATAATTTAAATCTTGAATGTATACAGATTAGAAATTGAAAAAAAGTTACTTCGTTAATTCTTTATTTTAAATTTCAAAAGAAATAAAGATATCTTTAGAGGAAAGCTTTCTTTACATTTCTGTTATATATTGAAAATAAATATTTAATTTTATTTTAAAGTATCTTATATTTGGATGAGCAAATTATTCTTTAATATTGTACCTTTTTAAGCGGCTAATTGGCTTTTATGTTTCTTTGTCCAGTTAAAAAAAACTATTTACTTCTGTATGGCCATCATCTTAATTTCTTGTAAAAATATTCTTACGTGTCAAGTGCTTTGATTAATTAGATATTTTATAGGTTTAATTATTTTAAAATCTACAAATATCAAAATCGCTGGGTGCTTAGAAGATTAAACATTCAGAAAAATTATTTCTGATTCGTTAACGGAACCTTTATGTCATTAGACATTATAATTTATAAAATTTATATAAGCTTTAAATGGGATAGTACAAATTACTTTATTAATGTATTTTTGTAATCTCAAGTACTTTCGAAATGATTATATCTCATGATCATTGTCGAATATAGGGGGCATTTCCCTAATGAAGTGTATCTGCACTGTTCGTGAGCATATATGTTGAGCTCCTGTTTGAAAAAAAATAGAAAATTCTATGCATGAAAAATCAGGAAACAGTCCTTGAATAGTCATCCATTTATTCATGTCTATCCACCGGATGTTTATACAATTTCCGATAAGCAATTTCATATCACAGTTACAAATATTTCCTGAAGACAATAAAATCTATTTTCTTCATGAACTACTTATTTCACGAGAAACTTGCTTAATTTCTGCGTGATCGTTAAAAACAATTGCTGTTCTCTTTTCGCGAGCTACTGATCGTTCCTACTCCATGTGAACGTATACTTTTCTTGACTGCGAAGAAATCTCTTTTGCATAAATTTCAAGATCACGGGAATCGGCTGACATCTAGAGTTAGGAAGGGGAAATAATCCCGACAATCGTAAAAATTTATCACCCTCACATAAGTAATCAAGGAGGGTCCACATCATATTATGGATAATTTTCTATTTAAAGAATAATAATAGAAAACAAAAGAACTATTGATACTATTGATAGATTGTATCATTATATAGCTTGAAAAGTTAAAAAAGTGAAATATTTCTTTTTATACTTCCTGTTAAAATTATTTATCCTTTCAACTGTAACAATTTGAATGACATACGAAAACATTTCTCACAGATTCTTTCTTTCTTTCTTTTTTTTCATATGCAATTTTAAATTAATGGCAGTGGTCTACCCCAAACTTTTTCTCACATTCCCTGAAAGGTTTTTTGTCAAACGGTTTGAAAAAACGCTTCTTAAACACTAATTCGAGTTATAGCCAAAACACTCGCCAAGAATCACACGATCGATTCAGTAAAAATGTTAAATTTACGCCAAAGCTATTTCGCAGCTATTGTACGCCAATGCTATGAAAAATATTCTCCATCTTACCACAATATTTTTGCGGGAACTGGAGGATAACACCTTTATTAGAGAATATGCGAGAAAGTTTCGGGGAAATTTCACCAGCTGGTTTTATAACCAAAAAGTATAATTTTAAATTTTTTTTAGATATATTTTATTAATATCTTCTATTTTTCAGAAAAATGTTCATGATGCACTGAAAAGATACATCTATAGATTTTGGGATAGAACTTTTTCAGACTAATCAATTTAATATACAATTTCAATCAGATCTACAATTTTATTGCTAAGACTAACTACCACATTTCATTCGTCTATTTCATTGTGTTTTTGCGGTATCTGAAAATGAGTGATCCGTCAAACAAGCAAACGGAATTCTAGACAGTCTACTCTTTAATGGGACTTGTATTAGATTTGATAAAGGTTGTGGTTTACAAATAATAAGACATATTTTATCTATCCAATTTGCGGTATTTTGAGTGACTACTTTCAAGTGTATTTTAGGCCGCGGTGGCCTGGTGGTAAAGTCTCAGCTTCGGAACCAGAGGGTTTTAGGCTCGAGGCACGATTCCACCAAGGAGCCGTCGTGTAAGCGGGTCTGGTGCACGTTAAATCCGTCGAGGCTAAACGTCCTCTCGCTGGTGTAGTGTGAAAGTTTGGAGAGGTGGTAACAGCTCAGGTGCCATCCTCGTCATCTCACCACGGTTCCAAATTACGGGGACCGTCCCAGAATAGCCCTAGTATTGCTTTAAAAACGGGAAATTAATAAAACTAAACCAAACTAAACTTCATGTGTATTTTGGATACATCGATGTAATTCTTAGTGACTTAATTCAATACGAATGCATAATTTTGGTGGATTTACAGACGGATAGACTAAGTGAACATTAAGGATAGAATAACATTGGGTGAAAAACTGTGTGCCAAAATTTATCCATCTAGCTCTTTTGGATTTATAATTTTCTTAATCACTTGCAGCTGAGCACACAAAATTGTCATGAATGGATTTCGGCCAAAATTTGATCAAAATCTAAAAATTTATCGCGGAGATAACATACAAAATTTCACCCATCTAGATTATTGCATTTTTGAATAATCGTATTCAAAGATAAAATAAATTCAAAACTTTATAAATAGATTTCAGAGAATAGTCTGAATGGTAGAGATTCAACAAAATCTTGTTAGCGAATACTTTAATGAATGCAGCATTTTCTCATAGTATACCTCCTCCTGCTGGTGTGGTATGCAGAAGTTTTGAAAAGGAGTTCCCTGCTTAAGTGTCGTCCTCGTCATCTGACCTTGGTTTGAATTTAGGGGATCCGTCCTAAAATAGCCCTAGTGTTGCTTTAAAAAATGGGACATTAATATAATTGAAGTGAAATGAACTTCTCATAGTATATATTTTTTTATATGAGCATGTCTAACAATAATTTAAAAACTTAATCTTGTTTATATGTGAAAAAAATTAAAAGGCAAATAGAATTAGAAACGAATAGAAATGTATTATTACTTAATATTAAGAAAATGTGCATTAATAATAAAATATTTTATTTTTATCATGAAGCGAGATGTATCTACAGAAAGTTATCATTTATTGTAAAAAAATGAATAGTGAAGTTCTGAGGAAAATGAAGGATGCATGCATGCCATTTGAGACAGTGAATTACGAAATAAACTTAAATAAAAATTTATAAAGAAAAATTTTGAAAAATATATATTATACGCCATTTTATTAAATAATATTCTAAAGTAGTCTATGAAGTTCAATTTCATTCAGACGACAGAAAATTAATCTTGAGAATATGAATGAAATATTTATATATTACATTCAAAATTAAAAAGGAGATTTAAATAATAATACACATTAATTTATATGTTGGGAATTAATTTAATATAAATGAAAAAAAAATATTAAATAATTGTAGCTCTGAGTTTTTGCAGCATACTTACCTTTATACTTATGCTTTAATTAGTTGTAAGGGAAATAACGTTTTGAAAAAGAACTTTATCAAATTAATAAAAATGCTAGAAAGTAGTATAAATAATTAATCTAATTAAGTTAAATAATTTAAAGCTATTTCTTTGGGAAATATATAAATTAACCAAATTTGATTTTCGAATAGTACTGACGCAAATTTCAGTTTTAGTGATTTTTTTTTGCAAAAGATAATGATTACATTTCAAGAAAATTATTTAAATTAAGTATAACCCACTGATGAAGATGAAAGCATCAAATTTTCCATGGATTTTAATTAAATTCATTTATCAATAATTAGTTAATTATCATTCTTAAACTTTTTCAAAATTTAGATTCTTTTAATTGAGAATTTTCCAAATTTTAATTAAATTTCCAGAATGTAAAATGTTACTAATTCTCCTATGTTTATACTCAATTAAATATTTGCATTATCTTTTCCCATTTATCTATGTGAAATATTAGTAGAATTTGGAAGTTACATCTAGTTATAAACAATATGCGAGAACACGTGCAATGAAATGAATATGAATTTTAAAACAAGAAAATTTAAGGTTTTAATTTACAACATCGAAAGGTTGACCATTTAAAGTATTTAATTATTGAATAAAATACTCCTTGTTGAGCAAATAGCGCCTAAAATGACAAAATAGGTTTATAAAAAAAGCTCAAGTCCAGTTCTTTTATCAAGAATTTATTTTATGTACCTACCTAGACACACTATCACTATGAAATTTGTCTTCTTGCTCAGTTTTAAATTCCATTTACCTACCATGTCTGATTTGTAAACCGGAATCTAAATTTCTTTCTGTGTTAAACACTTTCTACGATTTTTGCTGGATATTCTCTTGGAATATACATGCATTTAAAGGACTATACATGACTCACAGTATCATAAACACTAATGCATATAGTTACTTTGCATCAACATACTCGATTTGCATCAACATACTTTACATCAACATATGTTTTCTCTATGTCAGCTCAAATGTTCTTTGTAATCTGCGAACTTATAAATTACTCAGAATAATGATAACACATCCTCTCTTGGAGTGCAAATACATTAAAAATAATTTGATTGACTTAACGTACGATAAATAATCCTATGCCTAGTTACTTCTCATGAACGTACTGTAGGTGCTTCTTCTAAAATGTAAGTTTATAAATTTCTCGTACATTTGATAGAGGAAAAAATAATTTAGGATAATAATTATTTCTATCTCTAGCAATAATATAGATGATTAGCACACATATATCTTGGAGGGTGAGAATGTTAATCTCAGAGTGAGGTTTTATAAAATTTAATAATAATTTGATTAAATAAAATTGGGCGAAATTTTAGCTTTTTTCGCGATAATTTTCGATAATATTATTTCGGGTTAATTTTTGAATATGTTATTTCAAAAATAGCATATATATAAAGTTTTTATTTATTCTTCAATTTTTTTAACTTTTTAATTGCAAAAAATTACTATATATTTCACTGTTGAAGTAAAGCTGAAATCGTTTTCCTTGTTGCTACTAAACTTTTCTTCTAGATATTTTTGAATTATTGATGATCATATTGATATGAATATTGATCTTATTTTTCATGTTGTACTAATGTTTCATGTACTAATAAAATCAGAATGAGGCAATGACGAAAAATTTTTAAACTTCGTTCATTTTGAAACCATGCTTCTCTTGCTTGTGATGTAATCTGATGTATAAAGATGTAGATAGAAATTTCAGGAAATGCAAAACACAATGAATAGTAAGATGTGATACTTTCTGAAATAATAAAAATCCATCAAAGATAATATGTTTATTGAAATTTCAAGTTGAAAAAAATTTTGAAAAAGAAACATTTGAGACATAGTTACAGAAAATATTTGAAATTTTTAGTAATCATTAATCTCTTGTGATATAAATTAACTGGCATAGGAACGTGCATAACACGTTATTATAGTATAACAAGTTAATCTCTTTGAGTAAGATGAAAGCAGGAGACGGCTAATTTATTCTAAGGGTTAGAAAGTTGGGCGATAAGTGTATTGCGCATGTCATATAATGTATAATTGCATTTTATTGTAATGCCACTATGTGCTGTACTATCGCGTAAACTTTCCTTCTACACGTTTCTATAGATTACAAAAATAAGAATGAAAACATCTCCTTGAGTTTCATATATTTATTTCGAAACGGGTTAGCATAATAATTCCCTAAAATTGAATATATCAACTGTTGTATATTGCGAGTAACGATTTTTGTATTACTCAACTATGCAAAAATGAATGCCAGTCAAAAATCATTATCATATTAACGTTATATTTATAAAATACGTGATACCAACTGAATGAACCAATTAATTCAAATAGGTTCACAATTTAATTTATATATGAATGAATGTGTATGTGAATTCTTAGAAAAATTGAGATGTATATGTGTATGATTAATATGTGTCTGAGAATCCTTAAAATAATTAATATGCGTATTTGTATGATTGATATGTGTATGTGGCAACTTTTTAAAAAAATGATATGAGTATGATTGATATGTGTTGATGTATGTGAATTAATTAAATGTGTATGTGAATTCTTAAAATAATTTGGCTGATTTTAGAAATTTTTTCGAAAAAATAAAGCATAAATTAATCTAAATGTTACGAACTTATGCATATCAACTATTATACAATAAATGTTACGTGATATCGAATACCAGTGAGTTTTACTGATACATTTCTATACATAACTTCTATATTCTATTCGACAATATTTTGGATGATGTTTTATTACATTTATAGAAGACAATGCAAACAAGTTCAAGACGACATGGAATGGAGAAACTAGCATCAAAGTACAAAAATAGTCAAAGTGTCCCGCCGTGAACACAAAAGGATGAGAAAATGAAACTGGAAAATCGGAAATTAAAATTGTACGAAAAGTTTTGTTCCTTTGTTGAAAACTCAATGACTTGAATCAGCAACTAATAGAGGGAAAGAACTATTTTCCTCACATCTTCTGCTTCTGTTGATAATCAAGTGCTATTAATTTTTTTTATCAAACATTGTTCGTTTGAATTTTGTTAGCATTTCTATAGTATTTTCTGTTGCGGAAAATTTTAAGCATTTCTGCATCGGGAATTCTATTTTTCGTTGCCCTGATTTTCCAGTACTAATTAAACCAATAGTAAAAATTTAAAATAAAGCGAATATCGAATAAGGAGGGAAGTTGAGACATTTGATTATGCAAGATTAAATAACTAATTATATTTTTAAATTAAAACTTATTACTTTCTCGTATACGTAGTATAAAGAAAGTATAATAATCGTCTAAAAATTTGAATTCCAGATTTTGAAGATTCTTCTCGTTTTAGATCTCCCTGAGTTCGAAAAACACATTAAAAAATATCCGTCGCTCTGTGACAAAAATAACTGAAAAAATGCTTTCAGCTATATAGTTGAAATACGGTATAGGATCTTTAAATCAAATTTGAAGTTTTTTTAATTAAGTTTTCAGTAAAGTCTATTCAGAGGAAGCCTGTCCGTCCGGCTAACAGACATTTAACACGATATTTGCGAAACGAAGAGAGATAAAATTCCTTACGTAAATTTAACATGTACAGTGTAGGCACCTGAAAAATTATGAGAAAAAATCAAAGAGTTGTCCGTTCGTCGTTCTGTACTTTCAGAAATATATAAAAGCGTTAACTTAAAAATCCTGGGACTTAAATCTATCAAAGTTGGTACATGATTTTGCGACTACTAGTGCATTTTCGTGTCAAACATGTGTTTAATTCGATTGCAGACAACGTGTCTAAAACACAAATTCGATGTTAGGCTACTATTAATAGCATGGCAGGAAATATTCGCCATATAACTTACCAAGGATGACACGATATATTCAGTAAGAATGCTAAATTCACGCCAAAAGATAGTATTTCTTAACTATTGTACGCCAAAGCCATGTAAGACGTTTTTTGGCATGACCAGTTTATTAGAGAGTATGTGAGAGCGTTTTGGAGAATCCGCTACTGCCTATTTTTGTATTAGGCTTTTATTTCTCATAGTATAATGTAAAATAAAGAGGCGTAATGATGGAGATTTGTCACATCTTTTGCTGTTTAAAGTGAATTTCACTACAAAACAGGAGAATAAATCGCCTTCCTTGGGGACCTTTGGGGTAAATTGACCCACGTTTTTGTTTCTACAGCAGAAGAACCTCCATCAACTACCCGCATTTTTGCAAAGCTACTACTTTGTTTAACTCCCCTTTGGTTGTAATGATTGTTTAGACTTGAGATGGCAGTACTTTTTTCCCCCACCACGCCACACGTAACTAGCGGGAGTGATTTCACGAAATTTTATCGCCTACCCTCTAAATGTGTTATACCTTTTCCCCCAGGTATAAAATTATGTATTTGAGGAACGGCTGTGAACGCCACGAGTGCAGAGATTTTTATTGTTATGCAAGAGACATGGATGTGCTTGATAGTACTGTAAAAAAAAATCCGGTACTTGTGTATTACTACATGAAATCGACGAATAATAAATTATACAAAAAAACTATCTTTGATTTTAGTCATTCGCAAAGAAAGTTCATCTGCAATCTTTATTTCTCTGATTTTTTTTTATACAAAATGGTTTCTGTTTTATTAACCCTTTCGCATACAATGACGTGTCTGACACGCGCATTGACATAGGCATGATAACAATTAATAAATTTTTAGTTTTAAGTATGCTATAAAGGGTTATAATTAAGTATTTAAAAATAGAAACTTAGAAATGTTTCAAAATTTCAAAAGCTTCTTATATTATTATGAAAATCAAAATAATAAATGTCCAAAATAGGATGTGTCATCTATTTGGGAAGAGAAATAAATTCATATGTCAAGGGATTGATTGTCTTATATCGAGTCTATCAAAAAAAAATAACTATACAAATTGATATGAAAATTTGAAATCGAAGTAAGACATGGTTTTTATAACACTGTTAAATAAAAGATATTCCAAAAATGATCATAAAGAATTTGATTTAAAGAAAGTATCTGAGATTCTTACAAAATTATTTGTAGAAAATTATTTGAAGACCGATTGAAACTTTTTTTTTATTTTGTTAAAAGTTTCTTTCTTTATTTAAAATGCATCTTCCTATAAAGTTCAAAATTCCTCATTAAGAAATTACTAATTTATACCAAATATACTTTTAAATTAAATATTACTATGCTTTCCTCTTCAATACATGAAATATAGGATAATGCAAATAAAATATTCGCTACGAAGCTTCTGGGGCACTTTATATTTAATATACCATCACATTCCTGTATTATACCATAAGTTATGGCATTATGTATATGAAGTACTTGATAATGTAAATAGCTCCTTCATAGTTCAAAAATTTCAATGAAATACAATGAAAATTTAGTTCAAAAATTTCAATGAAATACAATGAAAAT
>JAPMOR010021840.1:0-19130 GCA_026543865.1 Argiope aurantia
AAGATTTCAATGTTTATTATTTATTTGGTCTAATTCTTAAGCAAATTATTGTGTACACCGAGCTATAAAGCAAAATATCATTAACTCTCATGCAGTGCAAAGCAACAAACCTTTCTCGAAACTAAAAAATTTCCCAATAAAACATATATATTATTTATTTTAATTCTGACTTTTCTTTCAGAAAATTCATGAACAATAACTTTCAATGCTTTAAAAGAAAACAAATTTACTGAGTCACTTTTCAATTTTCTTTAAAACAATTTCCCTGAACGCTGTTCTTTTTTTTTTACCAAGGCATCAAATTCTCCTCGTTCACTCCTGAATTAAAAAAAAACATTGACTTTCTGAGAGAGTTGGCGTTGATATTAATTTCTTCTTTGTTTACATAATTACAACAGGGAAATCGAGAGAGCAGAAGGCGATAAATAAAATTCAAAGTAATGCTTGCTTTATCGGAATGTCCAAAAGTGCGACCAACACAAATAAATTTACTGGAGTATCGCCTTTGTTTATTAAAAAGTAACAGCATTGATATTTTTTGATTGAAAGTGTCTTACAATATTTTTTTAAGGGGGCTCTGGGCCTTTCCTGCCTTTTGCACATGCGTAGTATAATTTTTAACCATCAGAAGTGACCTTCCCAAAGTTTTCTCGCATATTCTCTAATAAAAATTATTTTCAGTTTTAGTCGTATTTTTTCCCATCCAATTAAAATCAAAATTTTTCTTGAAGCTACAACTGCAGTCTCAAAATCTCTTATCAAATTTAATATATTTTAGTCATTGCGTTTTTGAGCTATCGCGCTTACGTGCTTCTGAAAGTACAGACCGACAGACGTTTAATCATTTGTTGGATTTGGCTCAAAATTGTGAGGTGTCTACTATATAAATGTTAATCTATGTACCAAATTTTATCCATCTAGCTCTCTTCGATTTGTACTTCTTGTGTTTGCTTATATTCGAACAAAAAGACAAACAGATTTTTTTTAATGCTTTTGCACAAAATATGAGAGAAATCTATAAATTCGATTATAAGACCATTTGTATTTGTAAAGACCATGTACCAAATTCCATTCTTCTAGTTCAAGATGCTTTTGAGTTATCTGTGTCACAGACAGCTAAACAACAATTTTCCAGAAAAGTGTTTTTCTTACTTAGTACGGTCTAAAACGTGGTGATTCGTTAATATCTCGAGCTCGAATTTTTCGACGATTAGTATACTTTATCCACAATACGTATACAAGTTGAGGCGGCGTAATCGTAAAATTTATTGAAGTAAAAAAAATATCGTGGAAGTTAAATCCAATAATTAATGAAGTCGTTATTTTGTGTATCAGATTAAATGTGTGGTGCTGCAATAATTTAATGGTGCTCGAAGAGAAATCTATTTAGATCCACAAAAATCAACATGAGTCCACGAAGGATGCAAATAATAAAATAAAAAAAAAATCGTCCTTTTACTGAACCTCTTGACAAGAAGCTGGACTCCTTCGTCGAATTTGCCGGTGAGCAATCCGAAGGCTTGAGGAGACCAGGTGATTGTGCCAGTACCTGCAACGAGCGAAGATTAGACGCAAATTCAATGTGAGATGCACGAGTCAAACGTTACAGATATGAAATGCCGAAATAATTCCTTTGCATGCAGGAAAGATGATTCGATATTTTGTTGAAAGGGTATGGAAAATTAAACAGACACAAGACCTAAATCACATGCATTTAATAAGTAATCTGTCCAACAAATATGGAAAATATATTTAAATATATATACTGAACTATTCAAAACAAATGGCAGAAGTTCTTGCTTTTCTTTTTGTTACTTTTTTGTACTTGATCGTAGTACAGTAGTTTTCGAGAAATATATATCTCGTGCTCTGACTTCTTTCCTTGTTGAAACATTGGAGCAATTAAACATACATTTTTTTGATATTTTTTACTATTATGGTCCCATATAAACTTGCCACTTTTTAGCGACCAGATTTTTATCCAGATTATTGGGTTTTAGGCTGTTAGATGATTAATTTGGTGTGCATGTTTTTAAATTTCACCTTGTTATTTGGTACGATGGAAGACATGACTTTAATTGAATCAGTCCGCAATAAATTATTATGGGTACAAATTGAAAAGAGTACATGCAACGAAATGAAATCAGAGGGTTTTTTTTAATATTAAACTTAACATTGGCGAAAGAACGCGATTGAGTGTTTTGATGGATAAGTTTGAATTTCTTTCTAACATTAAAACAGACAATTCACCGAGTTATATTTAAAAAAATTATCAAGAAATGAAATCAACGCAATTACATAGATGATTTCTTACATTTTAAAATAATACAAAAATTATTTTTGTGAGATTGCAATCTTGGAAAATATGAATATTGTTACGAATCCGTAATGCTGCTTCCCAGCATAGTTGGTTCCATCATTGGAAAGAATGTTTTACAGTCATCTCTATGGGACAGAGTCTGGGCGTCGTGTCGGACCTTGGCGACAAACTTGGTGACCATATGGCGACTTGGCGACCAATTTGGCGACTTTGGCGCCAAAATAGATTATACCCGAAACTTCGAGAATTTTCCCGATCAGCCCAGTAGGAACCGAGATACGCCTAGAACGTTCCTGATTGGTTGAGAGGCTTCTAGCCCCACCTCCTGAGACCTATAAAAGGGGCTGCAGCTGCCAGAGAAGTCAAGTCAGTAATCCGAGTCAGAGTCGGAGAAGTAGAAGACGGAGTAGTCGGAAGCGACTGAGTCAAGCTCGTGCTGAACTGAGCTGTGCCCTACTGTCTGCAGTAGATTCTGGTTGTATGCTGCTGTGTATGCTGTTGTATGCTACACGTCTCGGGTGAAGATAATCGTCTTCTGTGCTGTATATAGTTGTCGCTTTTGTCCTGTCCTGTGTGTCTTCGTGTCAATAAACGTCGTTATTTCTTTTCCCATTGCCGTCTTATTATTGAGCGTTCTCCACATCATATAACTTCCACTATCCAAACGAACCCCGGTAAAAATTTCGTAACAATATCAACTTATAGAGGAAAGTCATAGTAATTATTCTTTTGGCGACGGTTAAGCCTATTGAATGCTCAAAACTTTGACGCCTATTTCTAAAATTTGTATTTCTTGTTCATTTTTCTCCCTTTGTTTAAATGGAGGTTTTGGTGACATGGTGAATCTTGTCCAAAGTACTTGATCAGAAAATCAATGATTTTCAAGAAACGATGTATCGTGCGCGTTGTACTTTTTTTATTAAAATATTGGAATGGCTAGATTAATATTTATTTGATTTTATATACACTAGCCGCTTTCTAGCGACCAGCCTTTTGCACGTATTATTGTTTTTCAATTTATTAGAGAATTAATATGGAATTGCAATGTTAAATCCCATTTTGACTGAAGACATAACTTTAAGTGAATCAGTCTGAACTAATTTACTGTGGGTGCGAATATTAAAATGTATATGCAAGGAAATGAAATCAGAAGTGAAACTCCTACTTCTGAGTTAATGTCCAAAAAGCATTTTTTTTAATATTAAATTATTTTTAAATCTCAAGTTCAATTTTTTTGAAGATTAAAATACTTTCTCTTTACTCCATCAACGAGAAAGTAAAATGCGTGAGTTAAATTTATTTTTTACTTTTAATATGGCATTTAAAATGCTTGTGCACTTTGAGACAAAAGCAAATTGAATCATAGAATAATGTTTATTCATTATCATGTGAAAACATGATGTTGTTTTGGCTAGAGGATTTTGAATCTCGAAATCGCGTAGGCAAGGAATAAAGCATAAATCGCAATTTTCATCATCTTTTAATCTTATATATTTGTTTACCTGCTTTTACCAGTATTGCATTATTATTATGTATGCTTCTTTGAAAGCAGATGCGTTTCTTAAAGGTAGATCAGCTTTTACCAGTATTACTTTATTATCACATATGCCTTCTTTGACAGCAGATGCGTTTTTAAAAGGTTGATGTAGAAGTGTGGCATCCATCATAGCTGTTCTTTCATCTCAAAATCGACCGAGCTCCAAAACTTTGTTTGCCAGCTAGAAAAATTGAAAATGAAAGCTAAAAAAATTATATATATATATATATATATATATATATATATATATATATATATACAGAGAGAGAGGGATAGAAAAGTCTCGTGATTGTTTCAAACCGGTTTAATCTGTTTAATGATTTAAGTTAATTATGGCAAACCATGACTTAAAAAATAATAATGTTCTCACTTGATAACTTGAAATTTGCAATAGTAGATTTTATTTTAATATTTTTATATTTTTAGTTTAAATTCAAAGTTTGCGAAATTTTAGCAGAACATCTATCACTGTTCTTCATAATATCCACAATTTGCGTGGTTTCAATATCCATTCGATTCCATTACTCCATTTATATTTATTGTCGCATAAAAAAGTCAGATGTCTGAATATCTCGAGACAATTCATTAAAACAAAATTATGCAGCTTGAAATTAAAATGAACTTCAGTTTTTCATAAAGGATGAACAACTAAGTGCTGAAATTCAGACAAATTTAATCCCGTTTGCTACTTAGCAGAGCCTTCGGCAGTTGCTATCAAAAATGGTAGACGAATTTAACTCAATTCCACGATTAGAGATGATGTATTGTAATCAAAGGATTAATCCATATCATTTATTATTCATTTGAAAATTATTATAGAACCTAAAATATTTTTTACGCATTTTTACCTGAATAGCAGAACTATCGACTACTTGGCGGGGGGATATTAAAAACTTACAGAGCATTTAGCGTTAAAATTAATTAAGAGCATTTCGGATTTAAAAAATGTAGATTTACTCAGAAAGTGTTAAAAGGTGAAGGATTAATATTTTTAATCTCGTTTCCTATACTTATTTCCACGAATCGACCTTCGGCAGTTGCTGTCAAAATGGTAGACGGATTCAAATTTCATGATTTGAGACAATATGTAATTATCAACAGATATATTTATATAATTTACTATTGACTTAGTAAATTATTAGATAATTTAAAATATGTTCTATGTATTTTTAACTTAAGCAATAATATAAATATGAATATTTTGGGAAAAAAATGCATGTTGATGATTTGCGTAGGACACTTACGAAAAAATGTGGCTTCACTAAGAGGGAGAAAAGTTTGCAAAGAAGTATGTATCTTAATTCCATTAAGATTAGGATAGACATAAATAGAACTAGTGCAAGGATAATAAACTAAAACGCAATTAATGTTCTGGACAATAAAAATGCTTTATTGAAGGAATCATAATCATCCATTCTTGCATGAGATGTTTATTGAAATCAAACAAAACTAATATATGATAATCGGTAGTAGCTAAAAGAAGTTAGTGTTTTAATGAACAATGAAACTAGTAAATTTGTAACACCCATAAAAAGGAAACTTCCAATAGTTTTAAACACTGTAATTTTCCATTTGTAATTGCATTTGCCATTGTAATATGTTTGTAAATGTTAAGTACACAATAGGCATAAAACAATTTCAATATATATAAAAAAATACATATTATAAATCTTTGTTACCCATTTTATACATCTTTATTCATTTCATAAAACTAAGAATTAATATAAAACTTTCTAAAAGGTTTTAACATGTATCTACTAGTTTAAACTTTTACCTAACTTTAGTATGTAGACATCACTGAATGTTAAAAAAGTTTAATATTTTTTATTAATAAGTTTTTGATATATTCCATGTGATTTTTATTTATTCTCATAATAGATTTCAGAAATAATGAAATGAATGAATACAAGCTAATTTTAATGTTATATTTTATAATATTTTCATAAACATTTCCATTGATATAAAATATAAATATAAAATACCCATACCCAAACTAGTGGATATATGTTGATGTCAAATACCCATATTATAAATATTTATTATATTCATAAAACTAAGAATTAATATAAAACTTTCTAAGAAGTATTAACATATATCTACTAATTTAAAATTATGTCTTTAATATGTAGATTTCGCAGAATTCTAACGAGTTTAACAGTTTTCTATTAATAAATTTCTTATATATATCATATCATTTTTATTCCTTCTAATAATATATTTCAGAAATAATGAGATCAATAAATAGATTCTAACTTTAATGTTATATTTATTTGTATTTTCATTAACATTTCTATTGGCGTCAAATATAAAAATGATATTCTTTTTTTAAATTCTGAACCGCAAAATGAGAATACTATGAGACTAGAGTTCACGTCTTATTTTTACAGATTCCAAGCCCCGAATCTTGAAAGAAGGTATGTTTTTCTTTCATATCTCTTCAACTTGGATCTCTGTATAACAGAAATGTCTTCCTCTTTTCAATTTCTTTCCCACTCACAAACCTCTCTTTCAACTCCGAGAAATATCAACCGTCACTCCGGATGGATTAAAGAACTGAATTCCTCTTTTAGTGCGTGATGCATTTCTTAAATGGCAGGCATTCCTCCTCGTAACAAGGTCATACGATGCCCTTATTATCCTTATCCGGGTCAGAGGGATAGCTCACGATCATGTTGGAAGTTTTATTGGCACGTTCTTTGGATCGCTTATGGTATTTTCTATCGTCATGAAGCAGTGATGCGCCGTTCTCGAATGAGGTATATCTGTGTTAAAATGAAAGAAGTATTTTCTTTTTAGGTTTGCATTCGCAATGATATCGAAATATGGTGCAACAATTAGAAATTGGATTATTTTCTGAAAGAAATTTTTACTAAAATATTCTCTTGTTAATTTCTGTCAATTACTCGTATGCATACTCGTACTGTCAATACTGTCAATCACTCGTATGCATACTCGTACTGTCAATACTGTCAATCACTCGTATGCGTACTCGTACTGTCAATACTGTCAATCAATCGTATGTCACAATTATGATGAGATGCTGTAAATATATTTTTAGAGTTAAGTTTTTATTGAATGTTCACAGCATTATCAGATATTTTACATCATTATATATTTTTAAATTAAAAATGGAATGGACAATATACAATCCCAAGTCAAAATCTAAAAATTTCCTAAAAAAAATAACGGAGAATATTTTTAGAATAATAAATCGCTTGTTTTTTTATTGCAGTGTTTTCGATTGATGTAAATATGATAGTATCATTCAATAAAGTATATAGAAAATATTGTTTATCATCTCTAAGATTAAGTCAAATGTATGAAAAGGAATAATTTTATAATGCATTATAAGAATTATTTGTATTTCTGTGTCTGACGTATCCCTAAAATATGGAAATCAATCTTTGAAATCTTTGACATATTTCTCTATAATGTTTTCTTTATTTGCATTTGCAGCATCTGTTCTTGCTTCTATATAACCGACTTACTCTTAAAACTTGTCTGATGTAAGACACTATATATAGTGACAAATCTCCAAAATCGCTTTTCTGCGCAAATAGTTTGAAGAGATTTTTTACATATATTTCATTGACGTCTAATTCAATGAATCCGGTATTGACTAGATAACTACTTTGCAACTTTGTCGACTAAGTAAAAGTATGGAAAGTATAGGAATTCAGGCGATATCTCTATTAGAACTTTTTGTCTCTAAGTGTCTCTGAAGTTTTTTTTGTCCTGTCAGAGAGTATTTATAAAGCGAAATGTGATAGCGAGAAAAGTGTTTATGGTGATACTAATAATTCTGCCTTTGGAATGTTGATCGTCAGTGTTTTAGCACAAATGCAAGCTGAGTGCTTTTATGCTATGCTGTTGTTTAATTAACAATTTTGTATTTCGATGTGGGCTTTCGACTTCTTTGAATACTCTTCGTCTGTGTTTTACTGCTTGCGTTTGGTATTTTCTTGTAGAATAAAGCATCGTTAATTATTTTAGAGCGTTTTGGACTTCTTTCTGCATATCGATTCCAAGGATTTACCCTAACAATATTGCATCACTAGATCTTCATAGTTTCCTTTATAACACTTAGCTCATGTAGGATGTTTTTCAATCACTCAGAAGAGGATTTAATTCCTCGGTAAATTTATATTTTTATATGTACAGAGAATATAAATGAAGATTAAGAGCAATTGGAAATAATAGGAAGACGAAAGGGACAATGGATCTCAAATTTAGATAGTCTAAACAGGTGGAAGGCATTTCATCGTTTCTTCAAGAAAATGCTCATTTTATGTTGCTCAACTTACATAGGAACAAAACCTGAATTTTTAATCAAATGAAGAATAACTTCAACCCTGTTGTTCTGTTCCTATTTACTCCAAGTATGTAACGTTCGGATCATTATGTCCAGATTCAGAAAACTAACCTTTCTTGCAGTAAATGGCATGTTAAGAAATGGTTTAAAAATAGATCTAATGGTATAAAGCAACTATAAAAATAACATAGAAATATTTGAAATTGAAATTTATAATAATAATATAATGCATCTATAAAAATAACAGAAAAATATTCGAAATGGAAACTTATTTTTATTTAGAGTTTAATATCTTACATGAGATTTACGAATGTGATTCCTACAATTCTAACCTAACTTATTATTTTTGTTATCATTGCTTGATGCACAGAGCTTGCACCTTGTACGTTTGACACACAATGAAGTATTTTCAGCAGTAACCGATTCTATGCTTTCCCTTTTTCTCTGTATTCTTTTCCCTGTTTTAATTGAGCCCTTACTTTTTGGTAGGTGTGGCCTTGCTTCAATGTGTAGAAAAATGAGTGATTTTCCCAGTTCTTCCAAAAATAGCTTTCGTCTAATCAATTTGTTTTCGCAGCATTCACTATGTATTGAAGTTCATAGAACAAATGCATTACGCAGAAGAATCAAGCATGTTATAGAATTTTATCATGGGATAGCAGTTTGTTTTTCTTTTACAAGCGTATGTTTTTAAAAGTTGATCAAGAGTATCCAGCCCCTTTACTGAATTATAATCTAAGACAATTAATGGGTTTTTTGTCACATCTGTTGCTAACTTATTTATCGTGATTGAAAGTACTCATAAGAAAAACAATCTTATTCTGTTTTGGGATGCAGTTTACAACTGTTGTATCTTCTGTAAAATAAAATAATGAGCTGTGTACTTCTTTTTTTGGCATTTCTTCAGGTAGTTCTGATTTATTTTTTCTAATGGGGCCAAGCATAGTCATTTTCCGCTTTATAAGTTGTCCTAAATAATTGCAAAATGTGAAAAATGTATCACATGTAATTTTGTGCCCCGAATACCGATAAGAAAGATCACACACCACTCGGATTGCTCGATTTTTCTCTGGATTTGGCCCTTGTTCTTTTCAAATGTAAATATGTGTTTAAAGTACATACTAAGTTTTTACAGTCACATCCTCAGTTTTTACAGTAAGGATATCGGCTACGAAATTATACTACTTGTTCATCTACAGAAATATTTTCCTTTGGATTATATAATTTTGGTAGAATTTCTATCCACTTTTCCCAGATATCTCGCACTGCAACTAATTTATCCAAATTTCTTGTTTCTTTACAAGTGGATTTGTTATCAAAACGAATAACTCTCGATATGGCGTGAAATGTTTCGAGAGACATTGTCGTAGAAAACATATTTCTGCCTTTTCTTTATCCCATAAGTTTTTTATTGATTCTTCATATGATTTTTAAACACCTGTTAACAATAATAATCCAATATATACTTGAAAAGTTGTACTTTCGATATTTTTCCATAAACCGTTTCTCCTTCCAACATTTCCTCCATCCTTGCCGTTGCATATATTGTGACCCCTAGTGTAGTTTTTAAAATATTAGCAGCTGTTGAGTGAGAAGAATGTGGTAGCAGATCCAACTGTCCTCTTATTTCATGATTCTTGAACTGAATATTCTCTTTATAGTTCATTTGTTGAATAGCAGTATTAAAATCTTTGTCAGAACTTTCACTCTCATCACTTCTGTAATTTTCATACTTCTTCGCTGTCAGAAGCTTCTATAAGTTAGTTCAGAATGGCTCAAATTTCTGCCATTCGCCATTTTTCTCTTAAATTCACAGGCACTCTTTTACAGTATATCAGAAAGTGAAATAAAGCAGGGAAAAAAAAGAAACGTTGCAATAAGAGCAAATAGTTTGCTCCCCGGCCAATCGTATCAACTTTTTGGCCTTGCATGCGCTCTCTTGTCATGTGAGCAAACACATACGTCAATGAAACAGGTTTCAAAAACGAATAAATTAGAGAAGCTATTATTATTCTTTTCTTTTGAATTATTCCAAATAAAAATGAACATGAACGAGTAAAAACAAATGATTTTTTTGCCTTGGGTCATACTGACTTGAACGATACCTTAGGTATAAATTGAAAAATATTCCTTCGAAATACAAATGAACATAAATCCCTCTAGGAGAGCATGTTTACATTATTTACTGACAATGTCAAGAAGTTTTATGAAAATATCCCTGTACTATATTTTTTATGAACGTATAAATTTTATTTTGGGTCATATAAACCTGAACAGAACAGCAGGGTTAAAACAGGCCTCGTATTTTACAACATTAGTCAGAATATGAGAAATGTATATAAAGATTTTCGTCATTTTAATGTAATAATTAATAAATTCCTCATAGAAGAAATACAATCTAACTTCTCTTTTCTAAAACTTCCACAGTGAAATTATTTTGTTTGCTTTGGAATATATATATATATATATATATATGCGCAACCGGCCTTCTCTTCAAAGGAGCGTAGGTGTAAAAAGTCATATGGGGCCCTAATTTGTTATAAAGAAAAAAAATACAAATCTGAACATATATAATTAATGCATATTTATTTAATGCATGATTTGCTTTTGCTAATACGTCAATTACTTCAGAAAAACTATAATTTTTTTTTAAATTTCTTTTTCGATGTTTATGCAGCAAGTGCATTCAAGCGTTCTGAACACATGCTTTGCCGAAGATAATTCTTTATTCATTTTAATTTGCTTAAACAGCACTCAGCATTTGATGTAGTAACTGGAAACGTAAAGAATAGTTTTAACACAGTTAATACATTTAGAAAAAACTAATTTTAATTATTAGTTAGCATGCATTGCAATATATCTTAAGCGGTATTTATATCTTTTTAATTTAATATCAAATCCCGTAACAAACTAATTTCTGGGATTAGGTTTTCATCTACATCTGTGTTATAAAACTTTACAAAGTATTTAGGACATTTCTCTAATTCATATTTTGTGTTTTGTGACAAAGCCTGATAACAGCTACGCAAACACCTTCAATAGCTCTTAATCTCTCATTAAAAATAAATTTCAATTTTTCTGGCTTCTTTGTCGTTTCTAAGAGTTTAAGACTGAAATCATGTATCAAGTTTAAAGGATAAATGTAGAAAGAAGGTAAATAAATTATTTATATCATCATTTTTCAAAACATTAAGATTATTCTTGTATAAACAAATTCCTAATTAAAGATGAGTTTAATAGGAAATGAAAAAAAAGCAACAAAATATTAATTATATTTAATACATTCCATATTATTAAATGTTAACAAAATGAATGATTGCATTTCACTTTCCAGGTTTTAAGCATTATTTATGCCACTTGAAGCTTCAGTTCAGTTTCTGGATAATTTTTACAGCACGAGACAGTAATTGAAGTTTCGGTGAGACTTAAGATTAATGTCCAGTTACTTGCAAAACATGACAAAATCATGCCAACTTTCTGAAAATTCGTCAACGGTCAATCAAATAAAAATGGGTTGACGGCCTGCCTCGCCATTACTTATAATAGTTAAAATATACAGTTTATAATTTATACATAATACTTTAAGTATAGATTTATAGCTTGCACATATAATAGTTTTTAAAAATACTCGAAGTCCATATTTTGACGAATCAGTACGTTTGAGATCTCCCAGAATTTCAGAAACTTATTTTTTTAAATAAAATCACGGCTACGTGTGAACACAATTTTTGAAAAGCGTTTTCAGCTTAATGGTTGAAATTTTGCATATGGTATCTACTTCAAATTTTTAAATGTCTATCAAATTTTGAATAAAGTGCATTCAGAGGAAATTTGTCAATTCGGTGGTCGGAAAGTAATTTAACACGATAGAAACAAAACGAGGAACGCTAAATAAGCAATATTTGATGTATATAATTATCATCTAATGATGTCGTGTCCGCGTTACAACGGAAAGAGGGGTCCAGTAGCTTCTGAGGGTGAGGACCCCTGAGCACCCGAGGGCAGAAGTCTGACTTCCAGCTCATATGAAGATGGCGCTCACACACTCGCGTGCACTACCCCTTTTCATGGGGGAGGGTCTTTCACGCACCTCACAGTTGGACACAAGGGAAAGAACAACCATACCAGAACCAGGTCTCGAACCCGAGACGACCACGGGGAAAACGCGTTACCCTTAGGCCAGGTGCCGGTGATTTAATATCTAAAGTATTTCAAATTTGTGTTGGCTTTCTGCCGATCTGCTCGTTCACAAGCGTGTAAACGTAGTAACAGCGACTTAATCTGATAGTTGATCTTATCATTAAAATAGTTTGGTATGGAATTTTGAATTTCATTTGGTTGACAAATGAGCGTTCAAAATGCACATTCCGTTTTTTTCATTATTTTACGAAGCACTAAACACTCATGTAAGGGATTTTGAAAATTGGTGCTTCTTGAATTGATGTTTTTCTGCATAATTTTTGCGTGAATTTTATATTTCAGCATATTTTTGCACGTTTCTTCTCTTTTTCTTTCACTTTTCTTTTACCTTCCACTTCCTTTGTTTACTTAATTACTACACTAATATGAGATGGTAATTTATCTCAAATACAGAACAAGGCAGAAACTTATTTCTTAACATATTACGTAAAAAGGAAATTTGTTCACAAATTTTACTCAACACATTTTTTACAAATTTTAATCAATTTCAATCTCGATCGATAGTATTCGTTTTAAATCCCTCATAAAAAATATTCGAAAAAAATATATAAATGAAAGCCGAACATAATTTAATTAAATATTAACTCTTCTCTTTCCCCCCCCTCTAGTATTCTATGCTTGATTACAAGATTTATTTCATTGTTAACTTAGTAATAATCATTGGTTATATTTCAATTGTTATTAGATGCAGAAGGTTTCAACAATCACTCTTATTATTGTTGTTAGCAGAAATAATACTGTTTAATGTTAAACAAACGCACAAAATAGAAACAATATAATAGAGGAAACAAGGAATCCACCTTCTGCTGCTCTGTTAAGAATCATTTCTCTTTTTGCAACTGATCGTTGTGTTACTTTTTTTTTTTTTTTTTTTTTTTTTTTGCTCAGCTATGCTTGGTGTTTGTGAACATCCCAATGTGGCTACGGCCATCGTTGGATGGATTGTCCTATGGACGATATTGGAACTGTTGAAATATCACATGTTCCCTCACTTACCCTCAATCGGAGATCTGTTTTTCGATCCCGATTTGGATCAAGATGTTGATACATCATCTGATCCACCTGCGACTAGAGTAGAATCCGTCCCAGTGGTTCGCTCCTACACGGTATTTACGATATGCCAGGCTTTAGAACTTCCAGCGAAACTGGCTCCATCTGCAATCCAGAAATCTGATATTCCTATTGTAGAATCCTATACGGTCTACAAGCTGTGTTCTGCTCTGGATTTGCCTGCAAGGATGGCTCCTGTCAGAGTGCCAGTTGTAGAATCCTTTGTGATTTACCAGTTCTGCTTAGCCTTGGATATTCTAGTGAGATACCGGTCGCAGAAGAACGCAGTTTAACATCAAAACTGTCGTCGGCTGCCCGATGCAGTTTTCAGATCAGAACTGTCTTCGGATGCAGCAATGGAGGGTGGGTGGGCGGGGAACAAAAGTAACACACCTTTACGTGGCGTTCCCTGGGCAACGGTGCAGTTCTTTGGAACTGCATCGGCTAAGAGGCTACTCAAGAATGAAATAAATAATGAACTTTTTATTTAGTTTAACAAAACTACACACCTAAATTTTTATTTTGCGTTTTAATGCCACAAAATTTCATTACAAGAATCAAATTCAGAACATGCAGAACGTGAATTTACTGTAGCTACAACTGCAATGTTTTTTTAGATATACGTCAGAATTATACATTTTTTATCTTGAAAAAATAAAAAAAGAGTTTAAAATATGTTTTTGACAAAGCATTATTGTAGAACTCACACATACAGAAAATCTGGAGCGTTGACAATCATAAATCTGACGGAGGAATCTTATAATGACTTGAATTTGAAAAATTATAATGATAAAAATTTACAAACTCATAATATAATTCGACGCCATATATTTATAGCCGGTTATGACAAAGTAGATTAAAGAGTTCGTCGTAAAGAATTCGTTTTTCAGGAAAATGTTCAAATTATGTGCTAGAACTTTTGCTTCGTCGAAAAATGTGTTAAAGTTTGTTCTTAAATTTTCGATTTCAGTTTTAATTTTATTGACTAAATTTAAGGTCGAGTTACGAATGATTGTTTCTACTTGAAATAGTTTATTGATAGTCTTAATTTTGGAAAATATCGCAAATAATACTATTAAACATAAAATAAAGGAAATTTCTTGCACCTAATAAACTTTTAACTTCGGATAACGCTTATTAATGTTAAGTACATCATTTAAACATCAATAAATTCTTCCAGGGCAGTACAATTTCCTTCAAACTGTGTATGCACTGCTTTCACCTAACCTATTTTGGCTTCCCAACGAGTGTCACATAATGGTTTACAAATAATGTTTAAATGCTTTGCAGAATTTCCCATTGCAGAAAATAAGCAATATTAAACGTTGTAATATCCCAAAAAGTTTTTTTACTATATATACTGCTGGAAGTGGCATCGCGAATTAATAAATTAAAGGAATGTGATAGGAAGAAACATAAATTGCATGCGGATTTAGAGAAAGTATTCTAGATTGCACTCCTTTATATTTCTCTTTCATATTAGCACCGTTGTCATATGCTTGCCTTCTCTAATTCATAATATCGAAATCAAGCTCAGTAAATCTTTTCAATAGATTTTTGCTAGTGCTTCTCCAGTCTCATCAGTTACTTCAATAAATCCTATAAATGACTTGTTTATAGTTAAACCTTTTCTCTTCAAATTTTACATACTTAATAATGATTGAAGTTTGTTAATTACGGGAAATATCAAAAATACAATCCCTTTGAATACTATAGCACAGGGCTGCTTTTATATCATATTCAATTTTATAAAGGACTTCATTTCTTAATGCAGAGATAATTCGTTCTTTTGGATATTGTGCTAAATTATGCACAATTCTATTTTTCGAATTTGTTATTTTTTATATGATCCATTAGAACAGGGTCGTAATTATTTAATAATTCGATCAAACAATAAAAAAATTCCATTATTAGGCTATCCTTTTATTTCGAGATTTCCTCGAAGTGGAAAATTAGAAAAATAGAAACATTTAACTTGATTTGTTTTACCAATAGTTGAACGTAATTTAGTCGTTTTAGTAATTCTTCCCAAGAAATAAACAACTTAAAATGACAGCTAGAACGCTCATGATCTTGGATTACAGTTAACCGCTTTCTCCAGTTATTATAGCCACTCATAAATCGTGTAGTTTGGTCATTTCTTCTTCTTTTGGAAAACAGTATGCAACAAAAAGAACAACAACAACAAAAAAAACACGGAGTCTTGCGTTTTTGAATAAATTAATTTATCTGCGTAGTTGGGTTTCACCATTTGGCATTTTTTAAAAGTAGTATGTAGTGGAAAATGATCTACATTAGCATTTTAAGCAAACATTCCCTTGTGTTGTACAGGCCTGCTTTAATACAAAATATTCTAAATTTATCAGTTTTATAATACTTGGTCATAAACCAGAATCATTTATAATCTCTTGACCGTATTTGTTATTGTCATTTCCGTCATTATTTTTCTGATTCGGTCATATTTGTATAAAGACACGGTCCTTCAACAAATTTCACCGTTTCAACATTTTTATTGCAAGACTGTGTAGTTGGAGTAGATATTTCTTCCCCAGTTGAAGTTTGAAATGTAATTTCTGAAGTTGAAGCAATTTCTTTTCCAGAATTACTTCGAAATCAAGAAAACTGATCTAGTACTTCTGATTTCTCGTGAAGTTTAGCTTTTCTTCTTTTTTTCTTCTGATAATTTTCTTTTTTGAGACCCAGAGCGATATTTCATTGGCATGGACATGGTTATATCTAACAGTATTAAGCAGTTCATAGAATGAATTATCAAATTACTATGTGCTTTATTCTACGCTATTACTTAGTAAGTGAGAGAAGTGACTGTAAATCTACTTACCTTATATTAATAATATTTGCACACTTGCACTAGACTATAATATATACTGTAAACTTCGTACAGTTTCAAATACGCCAACTGCCCCCATTTAAACTTCTTCCTTAATTCTTCTTATTCTAGTCGTGATCGGTGAAGAAGTAATGCAGTGTGCATTGCTAGGAGTTGTGACTACACTATTTTAATTACTACGGGGCCCCTCAATCGCGGGCCCCAGTGCATAACATCCATTGCACCCTCATATGGCGGGCCCGGAATATTTATTTACGCTATAATAAGCATTTGGACACCCATGCAAATGAGGATATCTGCATTAGCATTAGTCGCATGTCAAGGAATGCAGAACTCTCTGACTTCGAGAAAGGCGTAATCGTCGGATATCATAGAAATGGCTGGTCCTTAAAGGACATATCAGGGGATTTAAATATACCAAATTCGACAGTGGCTTTTGTGATTCAGAAAGTGGCAGTTAAGGGGTTATTGTCGGAATATGCTTTGGCCCGATAGTCCCACGAAACTAAGAGATGTAGTCCGATGAGTATTGTCCAAAGGAATTCGGGAAACCTCACCAAACAGATATATAACATAATTAGCATTCAGGATTGTTGTTTCAATAAATACCATCCGCAGGGAAACACATTTTCTTATTTTCCATGATCCTGCTGCAGCCCATAAGCCTCTGATTACAAAATCTAACAGCGCTGCACGGTTGAGGTGGTGCAAGGCATGTCGAAATTGGAACGTAAATGAGAGGAAACATATTCTTTCGAGTAATGAATCCAGGTTCAGTCTTTACCAGTCAGATGGCAGAGTCTGGGTTTGGCGCATGCATAGAGAACGCCTTTAGCTAGAAGGCATTGTGCCTACAGTGAAGTTTGGCGGAGGTGGAATTATGGTCTGGGGATGTTTCTTGTCGTATGGATTTTAACTCTTGATTCCAATTCAGGGTAAGCTCAGTACGTATTCCTATTCCACTAATCTAGACAACAATGTGCTTCCTAAGCTATTGCAATTTTACAGGTTGGATTATTGTTGTTTCCAGGATGACAATGCCAATTGTTATGTTGCGAATTCCACCATGGATTGGTATGATGGCATTGGGTGAACCGACTGGACTGGCTTGCCCAAAGTCCACACTTGAATCCTATAAAAAAACCTCTGGGATGAATCGTATCGCCGAACTAAGGGATGCGGCAACTGTTCAAAATCAGTGAAAACACAAGAATATCTTCTCCAAGCCGAGTGGAAGAGTTCATCATCCAAACACTTGCGAAAGTACACCCCAAAAAACACATCTTCGATGGAGTAATTGCCGCAGATGGAGGCTCCATCAACTATTGAAGATGAATAAATTGGGTTATCTCTTTTACCACAGGCGTCCAATTACTTATTGATAGGTAGTGTATATATTCTGGCGTTTTAATATCCGGTTTATATAATTATTACGACAACTTTCCCACGCGCAATGCATTCCCTTATAACATTGATTCCAATAAAGCGACAAAAAAATTACGATAAGTTTACATATAGATCGATTAATTTCTATAACTTGCAAAATAAATTTAATGCTTTACAAAAAAAAACTTGATCATATTTCACTTTTAACAATTGTATATATACGAAGTTTGAGATGATTATATTAAAAAAAATAACGCATCAGAATGACACGTGCAGCTACAATTTTGAAGGCGTGTTTCAATTTCCATAACTTCGTCCAATAACCCCTTTTAATTTCAGATACTGTACGGAATTCCGTTATATTTTATTATTCTTAAAGTATGCTAATAGCTACTTTGAGCTAAGTGAAATTACATGAGTGTTTATGAAATTATAAAATATTCAATGAATGAAACCAACTGTTTATGACGGTTCAATACAAATAATCTAATATTCAGTATTAATTGATTATATAAAATAATATTCATATTACAAAATCTATATAAAGTATACATTTTGAAGGCATTTTGTTTTAAGAATAGTTTAATAGCTTTTTGTTATTAGCTATATTGTTTAGTTTTACTGTTAGTTGTGGTTTGTGCTAGTTTAATAGCTATATTAAAGATTTAGAGTACTATTTGCAATATAATAAAAATTGAAATCAATTGTTTTAGGAAATAAAAAGTACTTAAAAAAATTCCTTCACCGTTTTTTTAAATGGTATCATTTATTTAAAAAGACGCATTTTTAAATCTTTATTTTATTCTAAATCCATGAGTGGTAGGTTGTGGAAGTTTCAGCTCAAAGTTTCACAAGAGCAAATTTCCTTTAAACATCTCAATCTGTAGTAAAGCGTGACTAAGCAGTAACACTTCTTCTCGGAATAAATTTACGTCCTTTTAGACTGAACGATGAGACAGAAAAGCCGCTCTTCTATTCAATCAACCATAAGGCTTTGTTTCATCTCTTTGAGGGTTCTGGCTAAGCAAACAGTTCTTCTTTCCGACTGCCATTCTGCACTGGGTAAATTCTCGAGAAATAAATGACCAAATAAATTGTCCTTACGTTATCGTCTGAAAGGAAAGATCTTTCCGATCACGATTTACGCAAGCTGCAATGACACAACCATCATCTTAGAATAAATTCTATAAAGTGAGTTTTCACACTTATTTTTTGACTATAAAATATAGTTTAAAATTCACTAAGTATTATTTAAGTCAAAGAAATTTTTTTAGAATATATTATTTAGTAAAACTTATATTTTAGTAATGTTCTATTTTAAAAACAGTAATTATTACATTATTCTATTTCAAAATTTTCGATGGCATTGTTATTGTATCCATGATATTATGTTATACTATTTTGTATAAAACAAAAGATACATTTCCAGCACAAAGCAATGAAAAATAGTTTTCATGGAAAAATATAAAAACAAACG
>JAPMOR010021852.1:0-14656 GCA_026543865.1 Argiope aurantia
AATAGTTGGTAAAAGGAATTTCACAAATGAAGTTTTAAAAGAAGCAAATATTGTTTTTTTTTAACGATAAAATATTTTTGGCATAAGTTGTTGGATATTTATAAATAGATATACTTTTAAGAAAACAGAAAAGGACTCAAGTTGTGAATGAACTTATATATACACATCAGAGAGAAGAGAAGAGAACAGATGCGCGTGTTTATAATATAAATTTGCTAAAAGTAATAAAAAGAGATCGCATATTTAATTCATCAACGAAGTAGATTTGTGTGTGAGAGTTGTGGCTACACTTTGCGTCTTCTAATATTTTATTTTGCACTTCGAACATCAATAGGTTAAAGCCTTTAAATTTATTATGCGATTGTAAGCTTTCGTTATTTTATTGAGTAGAATAAGTTTATTTAAGTATTAAATAAGATAATGAAGATTGCTATGTAGATATTTTTGCGGAAGAAGTTCCACATACGTAGTTTAACAAAATTAAAATAATAATTTAATTTAATAATAATTTATTTCTATATATTTGCTTGCCACTGTTTTTCTTTCTAAATTTTAATTATAAAAAATAATAAAAGAATTCTAAGGAAAAAATATATAGTGGAGGTAAGTTTCTGATAAACACATTTAAAAAAAAATCCTTTGTATTCACTGTTATATTAATCCATTTTATTGAATTACTAATGCGATTATTAAATTTTTTTATTTCAGTGACCAAACACATCTAATAATCAAATAATTTTTCCAAGTATTAATACGAATCACGACATAGGTATACTACATGAAACAAAAATTGCAGTGACAAGCATGTGAGAAATATAACGATAATACTATTTGATTCATGCGGCCATAAAAATGTTCTCAAAATTAACGCAGGCTTTATATTCGCCAACAATCTTGCAATAATGTTTTGACAACCTTATTTAAAAAAAACATTTGACATCTGATAGTTTAGGGTTAGTAAAAGTGAAGCGTTACATGATGGGAAGACGTGTTTTCATTGTTGAACAATATTTCAAAGGTAATGAAAGTCTGGCGGCCACAGTTCAAAAATTTGAGAATTGGCCCCTTAGATCGTGCGATTTAACACCATTGGATTTCATTTTATAGGGTTTTCGAAGCCAACGGTCTCTGCCAAAAGACCACTAGTACGCGTCCATGGAAGAAGAAAATCAAACGCTACATCAACGAAATTCAGCCACATTTATGCAAAATAGTCGGGGAAAATTTCCACAAAAGAGTGCGTATCTGCCAGCGGAGTCGTGGAGGCTATCTGTCCTATGTGTTATTCCATACATAACTCTATTATGTGTACTTTACAATTCAATTATATAAAGATGTAACAATTTAATGAAAAGAAATAGTGTTTTTTTATTTCAATCTTGCGTTAACATGTTGTTCTATCGTGTAACACTCCATTTTTATAAACCCTAAACTATCAGCTGTCAAACGTTTTTAATAGAGTTTCCAACACTTTACTGCACGTATGGTGACAAATTCCAACCTTGCGTTAATTTTGGAACACTTTTTACATGCTAAGCTAATACTGAGGTGGAGAAAATTAAATGTTTATGAAATCTTAAAAATATGAACTATAAATAATGCAAAATAACATTTAACATTTATTATAGATATTTTTTTTAATAAAAGTTAAATAGTTTTTAATGTCATTTTAAAATTATATTTAAAAAAATGATTTCTTATATCAATAAAAAATACCATTCATTCTTTTAATATTCTAGACACTTTTATCATAAATTCTTTCTAAAATGTAACTATTTTTAAGTTTAGAATAAAGCATGAGCGCATAATGAATGAATAGAGAGATAGCATACATAAGAAAGTGGATTAATTACGAGAGGAAACTTTTATAGCCACAATACGAAACAAACGAAATTAAAGTAAAGTGATGCTTTCCCGCCTTACTGGGTGGTAATCTGTAAGCAACATCAGCACGAAAAGGAAAATCTTTACTATACGAACCTTGTTAAAACACAGAATTTTAACTAGAAGTAATTTTCTTACAACCTTCACGTAATGAACATGGATTCTTCGTTCTTTATCGACTGGTAATTAGGAGAGATTGCTACCATTGTAGAAGACTGAAATCAGTTCTGATTTGGAGAATGGCAGCGGTGGAAGCAAAGTGAACTAATCTTATTGAGATCAAATAATTAAAGTGATTAAGAAAATAAATCTATCCGCTTCTGTTTACTCAACAAATTCGCTTAGGATTTGGCTTATGTCTTCAGTTCTGTAGTTTAGTTAATGAAAGTTAAATGTGTTAAGAAGAAGATTTAAATCCGAAGAATTTCAAATTCGCTGACAGGTAAATAGTCATCCTAAATTTCGAAATGTTTGCATTCGAAGATTAACATTTTTAATTAATTCGTGAATAAGAAACTAATGAATGGGAATGTTGTGAAATCTTTTAAAGGAGATCCTTTCATGGAGGTATTTGAATAATCTCACATAATCGAGTAATATAATAATCTCCATTATGTAACATAAAGTTACAACAATGTGTTGCTGTGTTTACACTTATCAGGGAATGCTTCTTCTAAATTAAGTATATGTTTTTATCATTTATAAATTTTTTATGAAATATTTTTAAGGCTTATATAATCATTTGGTGTATCCATCAGAACTCGATATCATGTTAACCCCTGAAAATTGTTTTTAAGTAGATAAAAACTTTATCATTGCCCAAATGAAAAATGTAACTGAGCAAAAAAGAATGTGCATCAACATTTGTTTTAATTCCGGCAAAAATATTTCAAATGTTGCATAAAAAGAGCCTTGAAAGTCAACAATGTATCAAAATCAAGAAATTTTAAGTAACATAAACAGGTAGAAAATCCTTTATAGATAAATCTCGCACCAGGTGACATCCACTTCGTCAAATCATTAAAACTTCGATAAGACTAGAGAACCAATGTTTAACGATTATAGTTTAACAATTAGAGACATTAGTTTCCGTATTCAAATCTATATAAATTATGGACGGATAACTCATGGATATTGCTCCTCGATTATGCGCCTTCTCAAAATGTCATTATTCATGATATTTTATCAAAAACTTCCAAAGCAGACACAAATTTCACATTCATTAAATATCGCACCACCCAAATTTCTTTCATTTCCATGGTTGCCTCTTCATGTTTACTGTTTTGTGTCTTAATTATATAAAAAATTCACTACCAAACCTGATGGGATTGCATGAAAACGATTTTAAATCATATTTTGAGAAGTGCATTGCAATCGGAAGAAATTGGATCGTTGGAGATAACGCTTGTTTATGATCACATTCCTGAAGCTTTTTGATAACAAAAGTTAATAGAAAAGAAGTGAACTTGAAGACATACATTTCCCGTTGTATATATTTTCAAAAAAATATCATGTCGAATAACATATGGATTTTTAATCGACAATTTTAATCTTTTTTTAAAATTTTTGAGTAATTTTTAAAATATTTATGTTGTAACACCTTTTTGAATAATTTTTCAGAGAATATTAATAAATTGTTTTATAAATTTTTGGGATTCGGCAAGGATACAGAAACGGGTCCTTTTTGTATAAAGAACATGTGGACAGACTATAGAAAAAATCATTCTCAATTAAGATAAATAAAAACATAAACCAGTTAAAATATAAAACATAGACCAATGAAACATAAATTTAAATAATGAAACAAGCCAGCTCTATTAATAATTTTATTAAAAGTTTGTGTATCATAAGAGAAGCTGTAATGCAAATAGAATACGATAAAGTGCCAGCAATTATACGGAAAGTTCAAAAGAGATGTTCAAAGAGCTGGTACAATGAAGCGCTACACGCTTTACATGTAACCAGTAATTTGCATTACTTGTTATGTTCTTAATAGTAACAATTTCTTCCTAATCACCAGTTATGTTTAATAACTTTTTTTAATAATTTTCTCCCATTTTTCAGTTTTGTTTCTCTTTTTAAAGTGAAAAATGAAATTTTTATAAAAATGGGGGATTTTATTTTTACATCTATAGAATTAAGAATTAAAATTTAATTCTTAAACATTAGGATAAATTTATTACTATAATAGTCTGAAGCATAAAAGTAGGGTACAGAATTTTTACAAAAAGCGAATGAACATTAGAGCTTTTGGAGGATCTGTGTAAGAAATATCATTAAAAAAAATATTTCAAATCTTAAATTGTGTGTTAAAAAAATGGATAATCCAGAAATCGTTTACATGGTTTTTAATTTTTTTTTCACAAAAACAATTTTCACAGTTGATAACATATTATTCTAAACATATATATAATATTATTACAAATTACACTATAGTGTACGTTCCGATTATATCTCACATGAATCCATTAACACATAACTTATTCTCTAATATGTAAATAATAAATAATGTGGTTACTATTAAAGAAATATATATTCTCACACAGTTCTTGGCTAGTTTTACATAATTAAATTTATTATGTCAGTAAAACGAATCATATATTATGTATTCAAGTTACTTTAACCATTTATAATTTACGAAGCACTGAAAATTTTGGGATTTTTTCCTCATAGGTGATGACTGACGTGGACTATCCATAGAAATAGAACGTTTGAAAAAGAAAAGAAAAATGTTTTCAGATCATTTCTTTCCAAAACACTACCAAATATTTGTTTTACGGACTTTATCAATTAATTTGGTCGAGTATTTCGTCAAGTGTTTAATGATATCTCAAGATCATCTTTTGTGAATCCTTTTCAATTCTCGTTTTCAGCTTTTCAGCTCTAGATTTTCACATTATAAATTTTTTTTTCATTTTTAATTGATATTAGAATGATTTTTTTATATTACTACAAAGAAATTCGCCTTACATTTTTTTTTGATTTGGTTAAGCCTAAACGAAAAAAATAAATTCATAAAATAAGTGAATAAATAAGAGACCTGTATCTAACGAAAGGCTATTAACTGCAATATTTTTATACAAAATTCTATATTAAAATTTTTTTAAAAAAATGTTAAAATAATTTTTGAGAATTTTTTCTATTTTTGTAGCATTTATTTGTCTTTGTCTTAAATAACAGAGCTTCCTCGTCGGCACAACAATAAAAAAAATATTTTACTTAATAGAAGCCATTAATCTGAAAGCTTTTGCAAAAATACAAAAAGGCCAGACAATCCGTTTCAATAATATAATAGGATATATATTGGCATTTCGATTTTGATCTTTTTATATGGAATAATTCCATTTTTCGAATCTGTCAAAAAAAATAGTATCATTAGTTTCAGTATTATTACAGTAAAATCTTTCAAATTTATTTCTCGCATTAAATCTTATAGAATATAAACTAATTCCATTAACTAAAAGTAATAAAGATATAGTTCATATATTATTTTTTATAAAATGTGTCTTTGTCATTTTGATTTATTTATCTCCGGAAAGAAATATATGTAAGGGAAAAATATAAGTTTTAAATTTTATTATCCATTTCATAAAATATGTTCGGTAGATCAATTTATTCTTATATCCATTTGGAAATTTTATTGATAGAGAAATTATGATAATTTAAAAAGATTTATGAGTCGAACTTCATTAGGGTGCTTTTATTTTATTACGTTTTTTATGCTGAGAAGGTGATTGTTTGTTACATGAGATATAAGTGCTAGCTACTTGCCAAATCAATTACTTCTATAAAGCAGGAAGTACACAAAGGTGATAATGAACTTTGATTTTTAAAATTATATTTCAAATATTTATTCACATAAACATTGTAGAATGTATTAATACACAACTAACTTTTATTTAAAGGAATGGAAAACATATAAAATCACGTCTTTGAAACTACTGTGACAGAAATTTTTGACATGTCTGATGGAGTTCATCTATCGGACAAATGAGAAAAGTAATTACATCAATATTTCGTCTGTCAACATTTTTCACATTTAAATAGTTATTTTTAGTCTTTTTCATCTTAATAAAACATTATAACATCTTTTTCTAAAAGAACAATTAAAAACAATAGCAATTAAAAATAATTGCTCATAAATCTAGAAGTATACGTATTTTTGAAGAAGTTTTATTGCAAGGGACTAATTTCTTTCAATTATATATTGTAAAGATATAAGATAAAAAAAATTACATCGCACCCTTAAGGTGCCTGTCAACATAGACATACTATGGCAAGATTAAAATATAATGCAATGGTCGATAATGCGTCTGTCAATTTATATAAGAATATGGAGTTAAGTAAATTGGTTTCTTAAACAAATAATATCCCTTCCTGATTGCCAATGAAGCTTTTTTTTAGGGAAGCATGATCTTAACTCTTGGGGAAACATTCTTTTAAAATAAAAGTATATCAAGTACTTTGACATTTAAATGCATATATATATAATATGAAAAGTGGAATTAATCGATTTGACTTATGTACAACTCATTTTTTGAAAGGTTTTCTCATTACAACACAGTATTCAGTAACAAATCGTTTTTTTTTACTCCTTAAAGAAAATTTTAAACATATTTACTATTACTATGTGCAATTGCACACTCATCAGCTGTGTCAAGTAAAAATTAATTTACTTATGCGTAAATTATTGCATATAAAAATTAATGAATAATTAGAGAATCGGCAGGATACAAAGACCTTTTTTGAAATTTAAAATGGCATGACAGATCATTTTTTCGGGCCCCAAATTTGTAATTATTCGTCATAATTACGAAATGAAAGCCAGAAATGAAATTAATAGTTGAATAAAACAACCTTGTGTACGCTTTTTCAGAAAAAAATCTACTTGTACATATTCATATCAAAAATTGTTCTGACCTTCTATTACTTTCTAGTATATGAAGAGAAACTATTGTAATCAAGATATTGTCGAATCTCCGCGTTTCGTACCAGCCTTGAACAAAACGTACAAACATTTTTTTTTTGGAATTATGTCCGTCTTTTTATGAACACGATAACTCAAAATTACATGGATGGAGTTTGATATATAGCCTCTACCTATAGCCTAGTTTTACATTTCTAAGAACTTTTGAGTAAAATTCATCCAGAGAAATTCGGACTTTAGCAGTACAAGTTTACCTGTTCTATTTCCCGAATGTCAATTAATATTATAAATACAAAAATAAATCAGCTAAAGGGACAAAATTTAGAACGTGGAATTAATGTCTATAGATACGAATCAAATCTAGAGTCAAATGCACCAAAGAGTTGACGGTCTGTCGGTCTTAACTTTCGCATGCGAGATAATTCTAAATCAAAATAACTTAGGTAAATAAAAGTCCATTCACAGTTTTAGCATTTAAAGTGTAGATCTCTGTTTCAACAACATTTGTCAAAGCGTTGATCGTCTATCACTTTCATTAACAAGAAAATGCAATGATTTAAATCTGGTATAAATTCTTGTCACTGCAAATGCCCAATTCAGTGTTAAACTTTAGAACCAATCGGTTGGAAAAAAGACATCTAAATCTATCTAATATATCGGTGATTATGTATTAAGTACATCCCAGCAATTAATCGCCACAACCATTATACGCTATTAAATTAGTTCATAATTGCTATTCAGCAATGGCAAGCGGACGCTTAATGGCACACAACTATATTTATTAACGAATATGCAAGAAAGCTTTGAAGAGATACCTTCCGCTTAGTTCTTTGGATGTTGCAATCATGATATGCAAATCATAAATAAAAGGTTAAAATGTGTTATTTATAATTCTTTCCTTTTAAGAAATTTATAA
The DNA here is from genome assembly GCA_026543865.1 of Argiope aurantia. NCBI lineage: Eukaryota > Metazoa > Arthropoda > Arachnida > Araneae > Araneidae > Argiope > Argiope aurantia. Next base: position 7,728 of record JAPMOR010021852.1, read on the forward strand.
TTGTGTTTTGAGAAAACATCCTCCAGAAACTTCATGAACTTCTGTCTAATTTTTGCTTTAATTCATTCTACACAAAATATATAAACATGAAAGAGGAGGAAAACAACTCAAACGAGTGTTGTTCAGAAACACATTGGTGGATCTTCATTTCAAATTCAAAGGTGCTGTGGCTATTTTTCTCGAGAAACGCGAGGAACATCTGTCGAAGACTAGATAAAATAGATTGGTGTGTCGGTCACGTTTCTTGGAACGCCTGTTTCCCCAGACATGGCAAGTTGTACTCTTCCAAAAACATGGGTATGGTGATAAGTAAAATTATCCTTGTTTGAGTTCTAAGAATGTCTACCCTAAGCAGAAGGGTGGTTCAAATTTAATAATTCTGAATGATTTTAATATCTTCGGAGAAAAATATTTCGTTTGTATTTGAAATAGAGTTCGTTTCTACGTTTTTATAATGGCTAATTTATTTCTGAAGTTAGAAGACGGAAATAATGTTTTTTAATTAATATAGTTCTAGTTTTAACAAATAAATATTAAATTAAATGCATCGATTAAAAAAATCATCCAATGATATGTTCTTCAGTGCATATAAATTATAGCAATTTTGTCTAACGTGTTATTTCTAGACTGAACCGTGGCCAGTTGATGAAGACGACGCATGAGCTGGCAGTTCATTATACATAGCTGCAGCAGTTTACTTAGTCTATGTGGGCACATCATACTTTTGTCCGTTAGATACATAAAATGGAGCAGCGATTAGCGGTTTGAAATATTTCCTAGAATACGGTATTTCATCTCTGATACCTTCTTCATCTGATTTTCTTCCATCTATTAGGGAAAAATTATAAGAAGATATGTTTTAAATGGCATCCGACATTTTTCAACGTTGGTAGTTCTGTGTACAGTGCACAAATTCTGGCATTCTACTTCTAGCCGCTAATTGATCATTCTTCCATCATTTCGCCACTAATGGCTTCTCCAATGCGAAGATGAATCGGATGGGAATATCCAACATTTTTGACACAAAATGGCAGAAGAACCGTGTAATATTTAAAGTAAATTCCTTTTAGTAGGTCGATGGATATTATCTTTGGTTTTCTTGCTGCCTCTGGGGGAAATTCTGAATTCTGTCCGGCACCTCTAAGCAGTACTAACTGCAATCACTGCACTTCTAACTATAATAGTCTTTCAGGCATTTTGCCGCTAATGGCATCTTAGACACAAATCAAATATATGTACTAGCACTTGGGAACACAAAATTCTGGAGCATTCATCGGCAGTTTGATGTACATCTCAAACAGTTAGATACTGTACCCTGTTTATAGTTCTGCTCTAATTTCGATCATCTCTGAGGTAAGTTAAAGGAAAAACATCTTAAATTGTTTGTATGATGTTTTTCAAAGAGTGGCGTCTCTCGGGAGTGACCAACTACTGCACGTCTAACACTAATTGCATTTCCAGCATTTTGATTTTAAAAGTTTTTCGGACACAAACCGCATACGTGTACTGAGATTTTTTTATATAAAATACTGGAGCAGCGTTTAGCTGTTTGAAATATATTTTTATCATTCCGGCATTGTACATTATTATTATATACCGATTTTCTCACGACTTCTGAGGTAAATTGATTCTAAGAAAAAGTTTTGCAAACACCCTTAGTCATGGGAAGTGTGTATGCAGTACCCAACTGCTAATAATATTCTTTTTCCCACAAATGGCGACTCATATTTTATGCATTTACCGTTCTTAAATGACACATAATGCTAGGGAAGCGATTAATGTCCTGAAATACATTACTGACACTTGGACACTGTACACGAGTAGCCTGCGGATTCAAGTAAGCCCAGTAAGGATCCTGTGCAGGTGTCATTGCAGTGCGGCGGCCTTATTCAGCCTTCCTGGTGACAATTCCAAATTGTTTGGAATTAATTCCACACCTTTTACACCACTTTCTGTGTCACCTGTAGCTTTTGAGTCATCTCCTTTTGAGATTAGCCGGCTTCTTGCCAACCGATGGCAATTCATTTCAAGGAAACATCTAAACGAGTATGAGAACTTATTCTCATTGAAAAGACCAACTTGTTTTTTTAATTGCAATGTTCACAAAACTGCAGGTTAAAATTCCAAATGCTTAAATAGTCCGATTCCAATAGTTCTGAAAAAGTTAAAGCTAAACAACTTGTCTTTAGATGGAAGGTTGAAAGCGTGTTACTCATTTTTCAATACATAAGATCCAAATTTTATCAATTTAGAATTATTTTGAAAACAAAACATGCTTGTGGCCTTAATTTTGGACATACGTGTATGATTTTTGCTTTATTATATAATAATAAATAACTTGAAAGATTTGACAGCATTGGAAAGATCATATCGAATTTGCTCAACATTAAGAAATGTTGATTGAGTATGCATATTAGGTTTCTACCGATTGACGAGATTATCAATAAAAAAATTTAGACTGTTCTGCGCTGTTTGACTGGAGCAATTCAATCCTGAATAATGACGAGATTTCTCGTGATATTGGGAAACGCTTTTGTAAAAACCCATTACTACCAGAAAAAATTGGATTGTATGTTATATAATAAGTATTGGACAATAAATTGCCTTTTGTTTCTCTGAAACATTCCTGCTATTGTTTGATCACACTAGTGTATATATATCAATCATGTAAATGTGTAAATTGTTTTATAGACATTCCTTTATCCAACGATGGATGATTACCTTATATATATTTGTTGTTACTTTTCTGCCATGATACTCAGGGTTATTGGTACGTTGGTACCGATAATTTTGTCATTATTAGTATCCTCTCTACCATTATTGTACATTATTAGTACGTTGGTACCGTTAATGGTGGAGCGATTCATCGCGAATACAAGATGAAACTATTTGAGGTTTAAAATGAAGGGTTCTTGATTTTTGGAACACAGTTCATATTTCTGGTAATTTTATTATTATCAGTAATAAATTCATATTTATTGGATATAATAGAAGGGATTTACTATTCATTATAATTATCTATACATTATGAATATTTACTGATAATTAAGTCGAATGTGTATGTATATTTCTGCACATGCATTCGAGCTTTGCAGGGCATATAGTTTGCCAGGATCTGTATAGTTTGCCTGAAATATATATTGGAGAGGAAAAATGTGCACTTTGGGAAGATTTTTTAAAATTATAATTCCATGAAAGCTGAATTATATTTTTGGTGTATATCTTCAATAAATTCTTAAAATATTATATCACAGAACTGTGTTTGCACTATTTTAAAATAAAAAGTGGGTCTCTTTAATGCTTTCACTTTAATTATCGTGACATTTTTTTCTTTATTTTTCGCTTTAAAAAAATGTTTTTTGCATAATTTATATTATTTCTCAAAGATGCAGGATATACTAAGAAATATTTATTAAATAAAAATTGAAATGAAAATAATTTCGAATAAACATAATAGGATTTTGAAGCAACAAAAATACCACATTTATGCATTAATAATATAATTTCTATTATAGATATGCTCAAAAATATGTCTATTTTCAGAAGCGAAGTAAAGTATTTTTTTTCTCTACTTTCTTTATTTAAAAGATGCAGCAATGTAAACAACGCTTATTTTGTTTATCAAAAACGAAGATGTGGATAAATAATCTTCAAATTTAATATTTTAAATTGCATTTGAGAATGTTATTTAAAATAATTAAATTATTATTTTTTCTGCGCGATCATTATTTGTTTTTATTGCTCCGCAACTCGAGTAAGAAGTAAATACTTATTAAGTTTTCTATTTATTTTTACTTATATAAAATATAATATTTGCTTTTTCATTATTTTTCCTCTCTTGGAATGAAATCCACTTTGCAAAAATGAGTTTTCTGTTTAATATTTTTTAGCTCCTTGTTTTAACTTTTTTTAAAATGAGGAAAATAATGAATCATTTACTGCTTTCTTAATTATCTGCTTTGGGGCTTTAAGCATTTATTTGTATATTAATGTTATTTCTAAGTTAGCCTCTTTGCTTGACACATTATATTTCCAAAAATGGTTTGCTGCTATGTTATGGATGAATTAAGCGACAAAAATATCAAAAAATGAAATAGTTTGAATTAAACATTTTTTCTTATCAAAGAGAGTTTTGGAATGGAAATATTGGAAGCTTTAAATGCTGCCAACATTTTCTTTATATTAATGACCGAGTATTCCTCTCTAAAATTATACACAATTTAGATTTTCTCAATAAAACCTAATGAATTTTTGAGATACGTATTAATTCATGGTTAATCAGCATGCTTTTATGTCGTTTCTGAATGTATATTTCAACTTGAAATACATAACATTTCAAGAGTAAATAGATAAAATATGGCAAGTTCTAAAGATTATTCTACTATAAATAAAACTGTAGCATTGTGGTATTAATTTAAAATTAAAAAAATTTTTGAAAAATTGACTACAGTTTTTATGAATTTTCAAAACAAATTAGTGTTGATAAACGTAATGTAAATAAACTTATCGGGAAAAAAATTATTTTCCAAAGAGAGAAAGAAAAAAAGGATAGAAATAAAGAATCTGTAAATAATTCTTGACCCTAATCAAGTCACCATCAACAACATACTCTCTTTAAAATTTCAAAATACGAATTAATTTTAGAATTAATTTTGAATTAAGAATTGAAAAGTAATTTTGACTTCCCGGGGATTTATCTTTTAATCACTATCGCAACTGAAGAAATTAGCCCAAAATAATCAGATAGGAACGCCAATGGTCATATCAAACAAATTCATGGAGAAGTGACCTCAGAGAATCGTCATGGGAATATACTTGTGAAACCTGATTCTCGAAGTCTCGGTAAAACTCTCATTTCTTCGTTTAACTGTCCATGGACAAACATGCAGAGAAGACTTAAATTCGTGTTGAACGTCTAATGAACTCATTCCATTACCACTTTTAAACATTCGTCAAATTCACTTCTTTTGAACTCGTGATATTCATGAATATTAAGAACAGGGAACTCTCTTGGAAGACTTCCTGCTTTTCTTGATTCAGAATAAAGATGTTATTTGAAAAGAAATCTAAGTCTAAAGAAATCTAAGTGAACATTTTAATAATGTTTTGGGATTTCTCTCCTTTGTATAATTGACGACTATATACTGTTGCATTGTATATATTAAAGAACTTCGTGTTAATCAACCCTAGATTAAATGAATATAAATAGATATATTTTCACAAAAATATTTGTTTTGATTAGCTGAATTTAATTTAAAAAATTAATTTTTTAAAATTTAAATTGTTTTTTGTGTGCAATTTTTAAAAAAAGATATATTAAAATGTGACAAATGACTACCTTCAGAATTAAACAATATCCCTGTGACACAAATAATATTACAAGAAGTTTGAAATAAAAATTAAAGCTCCTTTTTACCACAATTTTTACAATACAACATATATATATATATAATTTTCGATAATTTTAATGACAGAACTTTTCATATATAATCGACCTTGGTATTTTCCCAAGTTTCCAGTATAAATCTAATTCTAGAACCGCTGTTGCCATATATATTGTTACAAGCTTGCAAAGTTGCTTCCCAGCACGGCTAGTTGAACGACTGGAAAGAATATTTTACGATCAGACCTGTGGCAGCTGATCGGGTCCAGCGTAAGTGATCTCGGAGCTTGGTGACCATTTAGTGATTTGACGAAAAATTTGGCGTCTTTAGCGACAAAATAGATATTACTGGAAACTTCGGAAATGTTAGCGATCCATCCAATAGGAATCAAGATACGCCTGATTAATCCCGAACCTTCTCGGCCCGCCTCCCGGGAACTATAAAAGACCGGCATTCTCAAGCTGCAATGAATAGAAATTGGAGTTGAAGAAGCGTTAAACGAATCGACGAGAGGACAACGAATCAACGGTGGAATAGTCTAGCATTGTATGGAGTTCAAGCGATTGCTGAACTGAGCTGTGTGCCGTGTCCTGATGTTTAGTGGAAACAGCATCGAATCGTGTGTACAGTAGCCAGTCATGTAGTAGTGAGTCGGCAGTTGTATATAGCTAAAGTATGGAGACAGTGGAGAGTTGCAGGTATTAGGAGAGACCGTAGGGTGAAGCTACGTAGTTTCCCTCCTCCTGCTGAATTCTGTCTGGTTGCTTTGTTTGTTGTAGTCGATTACTACTTGTGGACTACTCTCTGCTGTAGTGTGCTTCCCTGTGTTCGTCTTGGCTGTATATATTTGTCGTCTGTGTGTTCGTCGTCCTTGTGTTAATTCCTTCATGATTAATAAACGTCGTTCTTGTTTTCTACTGAGACTTGCTGATTGTTTTCACTCCATACACCCACTACAAACGAATCCGGTGACTTTTCAAATTTCATTTCTTTCGATACGATAGATTCTCTTATCTTTCGACCTTTATTTATAGATACTAGGTATCATAATCAAAATAAGAGTATAAGAGTTTATGAAAATTATAAATCGTTTATATAATCAATTATAATAACCTGGAATATGTAGTGACAAACATTATCAATGCGACGTCATAAGGTATTGGTTTATAATTCGGGGGTTTTACCAAGCCATTAAAAGTTTTTCGTATGTGTGCGTATATTTGGGTGTTACATTTAGATAGAAAAGGTGGGTTATTTTATTAGTGTTTTTTTTTCCTGTTACTGAAAAAAATTCAAACACTTCCTTAAATAAAACAAAAAATTGTCCCCATTATTTATTTTAAACCATGCATAAACTTTAGTTAATTAACATCTTTCTTATTCCTATTCCACTATCCCACATTCTAAATTTAGAAAATGTAGGTCATTTTTTAAAGTACTTTAAAATGCGGAGAAATGCCAGTGTAAAGTGAGAAATAACTTAATGACTTCACGAAATTCTTTATTATCTTTAAAGGTTCTTTGTTTTTATTGAATTACGTATTT
>JAPMOR010021857.1:0-17457 GCA_026543865.1 Argiope aurantia
CATCAAGGGAATTTAAATATGAAGACCTGGAAGACGATCTCCTCTCGCCAAAATTTATTTTTAAATCATTTTTTTTGTAGAAAATGTTTCCAATCTTATTTATTAACAAACTGGTCATTTGAATAAAAAATCCCGAATGTACTAAGTTTAACATGTTATTCGAAAGAATCTGCTATATTAAAGTATTCATTTTGCAGTTTAACCATCTTTACTTCCCTTTATGAATTTACACTCAGTTTGACTATGGTAAAATCGGGTCCGAGATGACGAAATATGACATTGCCAACATGAAGTAGATAGGAAAAGGCTCTAATATATAATTACGAAAAATATGTTTTTTTGTGTGTAAAATTGCATTTTTTTCAGGAAAGACATCTATATAGATAAATTTAAAAAGTTTAAATTTTAAATTTAAGTGCATAAGCAAAAAATAATGCAAACAGAGCGACTCGAACCTATGACCCACCGAACATGCATCATTCGTGTTGTTCTGACCAATGTATTGTTCTGCCCAACGGTTGGAAGCCGAAGTTGAATATACCCATTCTATTATAAAATGTTTAGTTTGTTATCCATAAAATCGTGTTTTTTTAGAAAAGATACATATATAAACTTTAAAAAAGCAATAACTTAACTAAATATAAAATTTAATTCAAATCGTTCGAGCCGTTTTCGAGATGCATGAAATAAATTTATATAAATAGAAGATTCGTTTAAACTTAAGAATAATCAACTTAAACTAATGCAAGTCCATCTAGTATACCTACTATTACAAAGTATAGGTATATTGAAAATTTCCCTTATAATCAGATAATTAAACTGTTAAATTATTCTTTTCAAAGAATGATTTTACAAGTAAATTTAAAATGTAAAATGATATTTTTTTTATCATTTATTTGTTATATTTTAAAATTAAAACTTGTGTGATGGTACATTTCAAAACAGTAATACAAATCATTAGTATAATATATGAAAAATATTTAAACAAATGGTACACTATGATTCTGAAGTGAAAAATTTACAAAAAGAGAGCAGACCATATCTATAAATTAAAATTAATACAATTATACTTGGTTAATAAGTTTTAATTTGATATCAGTATTAGATATTGTTGATAAAGTTCACCCTGCAAACAAATTTGTAAAATAAAATCTTACTATAATGAATTGCGTCTGATCCTAAATTACATTTGATCATCTATACTTTAAAATATTTTTTATACTTTGTGATAAATTGGTCAAGACAACTGAGGATTAACGCATTTTGCTTGATTTCCCCACGCAGGCAACATGAATCGTCATTGCATATTAGATTGCTAGCATTATGTAGCTTAATATAAAATGCATTTAAAAATGTATAGAAAAATTAATCCTTTGTTTATCTTGAAGATGTAGATTATCAAAATGATGCAGAGCGATTTGTAGCTTTGGAATGAAGGCATGTTACATTTTGAGGAAAATTATTCACTAATTTTTGGAATATTTTTGATCCGGATTGAGTTCTGGATTCATAGTAGACCAATCAAAATCATCACTTTAGAGATGAATTAGAACTTTGAATTTAATCTAGATCACAATCTTTATATCAGTGATTAAACTTTCCATTTTTTTTACAAGAATAATTTACAATTCTTGCGGTAATTAATGGATAACCGTCCTTAAAATGTAGCAGCTGTTTGTTCAGCAAAAGTTGAATTTGCTTCGTATTAGCAGTGTTAAAAGTCTAATGCTTGTGTAAATATTAATTAATTGCCCAGTAAAAAAGTATCTGTTTTTTATAATGTCTGATTTACGTTAGTTAATGTTACGTACTTAATTCATAAATATAATAGTAAATTTCTAATCTTTTACAGAATAAACTATTCTATAGTTAAGATTTGAAGATATGGATTCATTAAAGAAACATGTTATGCGATGAGTTAGTTTTGTAAAACACGATGAATCGGTCATTTTTTTTATTAATTTCTAATCGGTCACCTAAATATTTCTCTGATCGAATCTCCAAGATTAAATGTGATTGGAAATATACATTTTTATGATTGAATCTCATAGTTCGTCCAGAAATATAGAAAAAAGCATAAATCCAATAAAGGAGCCAAATCCATCAAGAGGATGATGGATTTTGCTTTATACCTATTGATTTTTACTTTCTCATGCATGTAAACTTGATAGAACAAAAACGCAGTATCTTAAATAACTAAAATTTCATATTTGATTTTGTGATTATAAGTGTAGTTATGTGGCAAATTCTAATTTCAATGGTTCGGAAAATGGGTATACAAGGTATACATATTTGATTTTCTAGCATTTGTGTCTTAACCTCATGTCAGCGATTAATCGTCAAAGTATTCGCCAAAGATCAAAATCTAATAGTTCTTTCATAATTATTGCTCGCCAATAGCATATATTAGAGTGTATGTATATATAGAGAGTAGAAAGTACATATATTAGAAAGTATGCAAGAAAGTTTCTGGGAGACTTGCTCTCCTGGTTATAAATTAAATTCAAAGAATTGTCAGCAAATTTCCTCTTAATTTTTTTACTGAGAGCTAACCATAGCTTCACAATATATATATATATATATATATATAATTATTATTATTATTGTTATTGCGTATTTTAACAATATAACCAATTGATAAATGGAGGAAAATGTAATATGAGATACATTTATAAAGCGATACGTTTTATCCTATATCCTTCTAAAATAACATGCTTTGTCATATATCTCAGTAAAGCAATTCTTTTTTTATCATGTCACCCATTTTATTTTGCACCAAAAAATGGCATCATAGCATATACGACATCAGAGTACGATAATGCGCTTTCAAATGTACGCTAGATGCGCAGTTGCGCTATCATGTCATTGCAGACACACGTTCTGCATAATTTCTATAAAATTATCTATAGCAGAACTATATAAGGATTAATTAACGCATACAATTTTTTACATTTGCATGTTAAAAGTGTTGCTTTTTTTATTTTTTGTATGTTGATAAATTTGTTAAATGTTTTTGAAATATTCTGGAATATCCTGTCATACTCGAATTAAATATATGGAAATATAGCATGTTTTTATGCACAATGAAAAAGATTACGATTTAATTTATGACAGAAAAATCATCGTAAATCGTCTGCTGACTAACTGTTTATTTTTCTTAAAAAGTAATTAAGCATTAATAATAGTCTGATGAAGAATATATATTTTTATTTTAACTTTAATTCTTAAAAGAACATCTTTACGCTCGAAATAGTGGAACAACTCAACGTCTATTTTTAATGAAAGCTTAAATCTAAGCTAATTTAAAGTTTTCTGTTTGAATTGTTTTCACTAAGATCTTGGAATAAGGTTAAAAGGAAAATACGACGAAAATATATAAGTAAGAATGTCAGAAAGGAAACATTTGGATAGATTTTTAACAATTAAATCTAGAAAATCATCGAAAGTAATTCTCGTAAATTAGGATTAATTGACAGCAATGGATTTAAATTTTATACATTTTGTGTAGCATTTAAAATAAACCTCTTCTTTACGCGGCATTGAAAAATACTTCTACATCTTAATCCTAAATTGATAAGTAGAATTAAAATTACCATTACTTACACAAATTAAAGAATAGCCTTTTTATTGGACTATTATTTTAACTAGTAGAAAGTTAAAGCAAATTATTTTCTTTATTGATTAACGTAAAAGATACTTCTAATTCATTTTGAAAAAAAAAAAGAACAACAACTTAGAAATAGGTGAAACATAGATGCTAATATTAATTAAAAATTGAATTAATAGATACTTTTTAAAAAACTAAATTAAGTAGAAATGCACTTTAATTCTTAGACATACGATAGGTATTATTTCCACTGAGCAGACGATATAAATTAAAACCGTTAATACATATATAGTCTATATTCATCAAAAACGAAAACAGCTTTTGACAAAAACAAAATATTAATCATGTAGAAGTTAATAAACAAAAAAGATCCTTCCATAAAGAGCACATACTACCCAAGAAAGATGATAGATAAAGAGAACTGGGCCGTAGAATTTTTTCACAGAATCAGTAAATAAAATTTGCTTGATATAGCGCAAGTTATGAAAATTTTGCTATTAATAAAAAACCTACACTGCAGAATGATTTTACTTTTTATCTTTATATATTTTGTGAGCTAGTTCCGATTTAATAGGTAAACTATTGAATTATATCAAATTAATAATTTCGAATTTAAAGTTACAGATTAATTTAGAAGAGGCGGCGATAAAAAGAATCGGCCAAACACAGGATACGACGAGGAGATTATTTGAAAGCTTTCTTAACTAGTTCGATTTAGACTACTTAACTAGTCAACAAAATTCGAAATTGTGAAATTCCGTTGAAATTTGAGCAGAAACTAACCCTATCTAAAGGCTGATAGTACGTAATAAATAGCGCAGATAAATTGTTAAATAGCACTAAATAGGGCTAGAATAAATTTGCTTTTGAAATCACAGATAGCAATAAAAATAACAAATACTGAATGATGTTGAACAGGATTCGAATCAATTTGTTTTTAGAATCGAAAATGGCAACAGTTAAGTTGGAAAATTGATTCTGTCAGCGAATGAGAACTGATTATTTAGAATAAATTGAAATCAGTCAGAATATTATGATGAAATCTTTACTCGTAAAGCAAATGAAACCTCCTTCAATATATCAGCTGGAATATCAGATTAAACTCTAGGTCCGATAGTTAATATTGTCAAATTATAATATTGGATTTTTCGGATTCCAATTCTCAAATAACTGAAAATCTGGGAGAACAGGAAAACGTGATTTCAGACTTTAAACATGTTGATCGATGAGCCGTATTTTTTAGGAGATACTGAAAATTATTTAAAAATCTCCTTTTATTAAAATGTTTACAACCCCCCCCCCCCCTAAAATCTCATATCAAGTTTTGTAAGCGTTAACAAAACATGCAAGAAATATAAAAGAATAAATTAAAATCGTTTGCTGTATTGTAATTAAACCTTATATTTGCTTTACGAAAACTTGAGCTTATTGACTTCTTATACCTTTGAATAAAAGTCGCAGAAGAATAGAGTCAAGTGAATCAATAAAGCTCGCAGATAAATAGTTTAACTCCTTTCATAAAGCAAACACCCGAGAGGTAGTTTAGCCCGAGGACTTTCATTAATAATAGACTCGGAAGTATAAGGAAACCAGAGCGATTATTAAAGCGTTTATTCTGTATCTAAAAATAAGTAGTTTCCGAGAGGGTATTTAAATATAAAAGCTGAACGTGAAATAAAATTCTGCATTTTATCCAGCGATGTTGAATCAGCAGCTTTGGTCGTTCTTGGTTTTAATTTCTTTCAGTGTCTTCAGTATAATAATTTACTTGATGCAGTTTTTGGAAAGTACAAAATACCGTATTAACTAGAACCAAGATAGAATTTCTACTTTGATGTTAACGTCGAAAAAAACTTTTGTAATCATGATTAAAGTTTGGCAATGATAAACAAGTTAAATATTTGATGAAATAATAAATTTTGATCGAGTTTGACTACAAGTATATATGACATTGTGAGAAATTTTATTTAAAATTAAATGTGAGAAGTTTGCTAAAAAGGATTGAAATAAAATAGTTAATTTTAATGTTAATAGTTAATTAATAAAACGTTTATTCTTTTGAATTTTTGAATGGCTTAAAAACGATGTTTATAAAATGATGCCGTTAGAAGGAACGCGTTAAGTTTCATATATTTTTAAATTTAATATCAATTAAGTCATTAAATTAAATTATCAAATTTGACAGATATTTTTGTCTAAAACTCTTAAATTTAAACTGCTATACCTCAGTGTATAGGTCCTATTCATCTTCAGATTTGGAAATTATCTGGGCTTTTGCGCATGCGTCAGGATGTTAAAAGAGCAGGGAAATGATAACTCATGAGTTATTACGATGTGGGGAAAAAATAATAATTTCACACTTCACCAACATTGCTTACATCAGATTTAGAAATTAATTTATATTAAAATCTAAGATTTACATATCAAATTTGATCGTCTTTTTTTTTGTCTAAAATTCTGCCTCAGAGTGAAATGTTCATCTTCGGATTTGAAAATCACCCGCTCTTTTGAGCAAATATTAGGAAGCAATGATTCCATCAAGAAATGAGTGGAAGGAAAAATGAATGGAGCAGATGTTTACATTTAGAAGTACGCTAAACTTAAATTACTCGTCGAATCAGGAAATTGAGGAAAATGTTACATACATTTTAAGTTATAACTGCGGTCACTCAAATCCAGGAGGGATATGATAAAACCTTTATAATTTTTGTGCATTTATTTTTATGGCATTTTTTATTTGGACATAAGCGATAAAGTTGAAGGGGGAATACTATCTCTAGTTCATCTTATGACATAAAATTATATATAAAAGTTAAATATCAATGTTATGATTCTGTAGAGCATCGTAACATTGTCATTGTAGCATCCATGCCAGAAGTCTGTCAGCTCCGAAATTAATCAAATAAAAGGGATGAAACATTTCCTACACCCGAAGGTGATACGTCGAATTGAACAAATATTTTTGGGAATTGAGAATTTAATGGATATATGGACCTATAATTTGCATCATGATATGGCTTTAAGACTGATTCGCCTAGATTTATATTGTAACGTTTGCTCTTAATTTTATGTATGTACAAAATTATTCATGTCCCAAAACTTCCAAGCAATAAGTCCACTTTGTAAAATAAAAATGAATATCGCTGTAAAGACTGTTTTTATGTACTCATAAAATTTATTGAAATTAGAAAAGTAAATGAATCCGAATTAAAACTGATGGTATTAAAAGGCTTTCATTTTTTTTTATTTTAAAGCGATGCAGATTCAGTATTTGTGAATTATTATGTTCCGATGAAAATGAAAGAAATACTAAAATATTGATTAATATTAAATTAAAATTTTGAAATAAAATTTCGTTGATGATTCTCAACTAAAAAGTAGTAAATAAGTGTCGAATTCGACAACTGTACAACTGACTGCCTTATTCAGTATTTTGTGAGATACTTTCATCATATATATCTCTTACAATTTGTAGATATGTCGCATATATTTTACAAACAGTACTTTGTTCTATAAAAAGATCGTATCAAAACCAAAGGTACCTGCGCCAAGCAGAAAAAAAAATCCAAAAAGCAGAAAAAAAATTTAAACATGATTCTGAAATTAATTAAAATAAAGGTAGCTACTAAAAAAGTATGGAAAGTGAGTTAAGTATAAAAAAAATCGCGATTGAAACATTAATCTTCAAAACTATCCCTTTTGGAAAGGTAAAAACGGTGATGTGGGTTCCATTTTATACAACAGAATGCTGAATGCTGTCCGGTATATTCAGCAAGTTTTAATTGGATTTATAATTTAAATATGGAATGGATTTCCTTTTGTTGTAACTGCTTAACATATTTTTGAAGACAGTATCAAAATTCTTGTGTTTTAATCATCAATGATGAATTCGTTCTCACATGTGAGTGTATTTGTAAAATAACGCAACTTCGTTTATGCCAGCTGTATTTTCTGTGTAAGGACTTTTTTGAGAGTTCACCATGGAGAGTAAATTATGAACACATAGGTTAGCAATTGCATCGATTTAAAAACTTTTTACTAGGCATGAAAACTCAGTAACCTTACGTGTGTAATCATCAATCGCTTGTCTATTACGTGACATTCGTATATTATATCCACCACTCCCCTGTTTTCTTCATCATTGCAAACATTATATTTAAAAAAATCCACAATGGTGTTCCCCAACATCAGCCACTGAATTTATTTCAAAAGGTTTAATACGGTATGAAAACTTTTGATCCCGAGATATGTAATCATGATTCGTTTATTCCTTCCTTTCTATTTTAAGTGATATTGCCGAATCAATCCCTAATATATCCCCCAATTTCAATAAATGGAAAGATTTCGCCACTTTCCTCAGCCAATTTCACAATTTCGTCACTTTGAAATGTATCTAAGCAATCAAAATGTTCCATCATTATTGTGCAGCTTGTACTTATTTTATTGTAACTACAATTTTACTGTATTTCTGGTATGATACGATGTAGTTTATCAAAACTCACTCGTATATCTAAATTATTCTTATTGGCAGTAGTCGCTTTTGGCAGCCATATGAATGATATTAATATAATCGGCTAACTTTAATGACATCATTTTATCAGAGCTCTTACACGAAATATAAAGGGACAAAA
The DNA here is from genome assembly GCA_026543865.1 of Argiope aurantia. Lineage (NCBI taxonomy): Eukaryota > Metazoa > Arthropoda > Arachnida > Araneae > Araneidae > Argiope > Argiope aurantia. The sequence continues at coordinate 8,239 of JAPMOR010021857.1, forward strand.
TCGATTTATTAATTATATTATTTTGTGGTATACCTGGGAATCTCTACCAAGATTTCACTTCACAGAGAAATTCATATTTGAAATATCTCCCAGAAATGCAGTTGTAGAAGAATACTACCGATTTCATATGAAATTCTTTACTTTTGACGACATTTATTTAATAAAAAATAATAACTGACGCAATCAGTACAGAATTTTTGACTGAATGAATGGCTATTTGATTTTTTTAATTATATTAAATATATCGATAATGAGCGAACATTTAGTTGCCGAAGGTGACTGGCAGGAATAAAAATATGGAGCATCCCATATAATACGTATTTTCTATCTCTTTTTATTGAGTACTAAGCCCTCCATTTATCTCAAGCCATGTAGAATGTGAACGAGGGCTGATTCCCACTGAATCATAGAAGGATTTGCCGGTCATGTCTCGATTTAAAATAGAAGGCTCTGTACTGGTAGATTATATATGTTTATATGCTGCACTTTTCAAGAATTTATTAGAGAAAAAGTAAATTAAAGAATATAAACTGTTCACATTATAACAAAAAAATTCTAATGCCCAACTTAAAAGCGGGAAACATAAACAATGTTGCAAATGCAATGCCTTACTAACTACGATGGTAGGGATAAGTAGAACGAAAGCCGGATAGTCGAGAAACGGATACTCCGCAGTGCGCTGTATTTTTTTTTATTGCAGTCTAAAAATTTGGTTGTAAACAAAGTTGATATATTTCAAATAAGATAACCAATGGAATCATATACAATACATATACAATTTATTGTTGTAATATTAATGCTATCATACTCGAAGCAAACTTAGACGGTTCAAGAAATGTTTGATTAAACTTACAATAATTCTAATATAAGAAGAAGAAGACACTTCCATCACCTAATTCCTCTGATGAGGATTTTTTTTAAATTTATCTAAAGTTATGCCAAAATATTTTCAATGCCCTAGGAGGAGATTTGTGATACGATTGAGAAGTAGCTTTGAATTTGGGTGCTTACTCCATTTGAATAGAAAAAAAATTCAGTTTTCTGTGTAGAGAAAGGGAGTGAATTCATCCTGATGGGAACAATCTATCAAATTATGAATTGTAATCTCTCGCTTGACAAATCGCATAATTGCAGAATTTATTTTTTTACTTTTAAAGGGCATTTATTGAGAAAAATTGGTACAATATATATCAATAAAAATTTTTTTTTCATCATTTTCTACAACTTTGTCGCCATTTTCGTCCAATATGTCTTGCAATTGTTTGTCTTCGAATTTCTTTGAAGGTCGTTCTTTGTCATTGACATCGAAATTATCACTCTTAAATCGTTGAAACTAAATACGACAATTGGGATATGAAGGAGCAGAGCCACGATAAGTTTCGAAAAGTATCTGATGGGCTTCGGCAGCAGATTTCTTCAAATCAAACAAAAGAATCAATGCATGTCCAAAATGTAATTTGGAACGTTCCATGATTGGAGTCTTCATACATTGAATAACTCAATAATACTAAATGGAAAACTTTCAGAATGATGACTAAAAGAGTAATAGTAAATTGGTAAAACTCTAAACCATTGTCGTTTATATAGACACTTAGCATGCTTACCAATAGATGTCGCTGATTAAAATACAAGCAAGCACCTAATATAATGTGAAATTGCCAGAAACGTAATCCCAAGAAAAATAGATTAGGCAAGAACATACGAGGGATGATAGAAAATGAAGTTTTCAAGCAGCAATATTTGGAAAGTAGAAATTATGGATGGGAATACTGTTACCCACAGTAGAGACAGATGGCGCTAGTTGTTTCAGACAGGTCATTCGAGCTGATAGTGTTAGTACTGAGACCTGAAACAGTGACAGTAATGAAAAGACATCCAGAGAAGTAATCTCGCACAGAGGTGTGAGCAGTGATACGATTTCTATGGACCAATAATGTGTCCCCATAGAAAATTGACAGACAAATCGTTGAAGTCTATGAAGACGAAGCAATGAGTAGACAACAGGTGCCGAAATGGTGTCGTTCTTCTGAAGCGGGAGAGAGATTGCTGCAACTGTTTAGGTGGGACGTCTGGAGCCACTCCCAATTCCCCCATGAAATTTTTTTGTGTATATATATATATATTCTCTCTCCGTCTCTTCTTTCCGTGATGTTACTGGGATGAAACCGTGTCCCGACCTCTCTCCAAATCAATTGGCGTTGGGAATCGCTTGTAACATCACGGAAAGAGACCATTTCGGTGGTCCTGGAGTTGTCGTCTGGAGAGGCATTATGATGAATGGGAGGACTGAGCTCCACGTTTTCGACAGAGGTTCTGTAACTGGAGATCGCTATTGTCAGGAGGTGATCCTTCCCCATGTGCGCCTGTTCCGAGGTGCCATTGGATCAGACTTCGATTTTATGGATGACAATGCACGGCCACACAGGTCTCATGCTGTTGAGGAGCTCCTGGAAAGAGAAGATATCACTCGAATGGATTGGCCGGCGTGCTCCCCTGATTTAAATCCGATAGAACATGTGTGGGATGCTTTGGGGAGACGCCTTGAGGCACGATTACATCCTCCTGGGAACACCCGACAACTTAAACAGATGCTGATTGAGGAATGGGCACTCTTACCTCAAGAACTGTTGGACAATCTGGTGTTGAGTATGGGGAGACGGTGCGAAGCAACCATTGCAGTAAGGGGAGGACATATCCCATACTAAGGAACATCTGCTTGCTGTTCTTCCTCTTGGACAGACAATCATGTGTAACGATACTATGAGTTCAATAAAGCCTTTTTTTGTTTGATTCCATACTGTATGCATTGTATTCATTTCTGCGCAACTATGCGTTCGTCATTCTTTCAGAACAAAATGCTGTATCTCATTTCTGAATTTCATGTCTCTCAGATGATTTCTCGTGAAGTTATGGCAAAAAACATACCTGTTGCTTAAGTTTTGCGCACCAGTGTGTATATATATATATATATATATGCGTGTGTGTGTCTGTGTAATATATCTATATATATAGTTTGACTTTTTTGAGACTCCCTGTATACGGTAAAATGGAAAATTTTTTATATTGAAGTGAAAGTTGAGCTTCCTTTCACTTGTAATAAGTTATTGCCCAACGGAAAAATTGTTTACTAAAGATATACAAATTGCTATATTAAAATTTACAAAATATGTAATTCTTTTTCAATTAAACACTAATTTAAACTTTCATTTGTTTCCCACACTTCTTTGCTACCTAATTCTTGTAGTTTCCTATGTCCATCCGATGTTTCCAGAAAGGTGTTTATTTTCCTACTTATATAAAGTGAATTAGAAATGTTATTTTCATTTTTTACGTGCATTTTTGATAGATTAGATTAATTTTAACTCCCATAGAAACTCTAATGACTTATCATATTTGCAATAAATATTTGTATTTATATCCACATATTTCCTTTAGATAAAAATTTTCACTTTTAGCCCCCAATCAAAATTCCCGTGCTCGATTACTGGCATATATTCGATTGTTAAGATGGTAATAATTATCATCGCATTTAAATTGTTATCGAACAAAAAAAAATATTTCAACAGTCACTTCTGTTGCTTATTGTCAACAGCAATGTAACTGTTTAAATACTCAACAAAATTACAAGATACCAACAATGTAGCAGAAGGAACAATGAAAACATATACTGTTGCTTTCTATTAAACTTCATTTACTGTTTTGCAACCGATCATTGTGTGACTTTTTCTTCTTCTGAGCAATGCTTAGTGCGTTTCTTGACTGTTTTAATGAGGCCACGGCCATTGTTGGTCTCATCCTTTTAGTGACTCTTTGGGAATTGATAAGATATTCCCTATTTCCCCGATTAACATCTTCTGGGGATTTTGTTTCTGAACCTGATTTGCATCCAATTGCGGAAATACCATCTCATCCGCCTGAACCGAGAGTTACCGTGGTGCGCTCGTATGCAGTGTTTCGATTTTGCCAGGCATTGGAGATTCCAGCTGAACTGGCTTCTACTCAAGTCCAGAAAGCTAATGCTCCGGTAGTGAAATCATACATGGTATATAAAATATGCTGTGGCTTGAGCTTGCCGGCCCGATTGGCTCCGATTGGTGTTCCATTTGTGGAGTCATATGAAATCTATCTGTTTTGCTTAGCTCTGGACTTGCCGGCGGAATACCGAAAGCGTTTATAATCAGTTTAACATCAAAACTGTCGAATACTGCTTATAACCTATCCTAAGATTATCGGTTGCCAAATGTTCAAAGACTTCTCCGGATGCTGGTTCAAAAACGTGCTTCTGGAAGCTGTTTAATATTATTTCCAACATCAAAAACTGTGGTCAGTTGTCATATAAAATTATGAAGCAAGCATTTTATCATCATTGAAAACAAAATCATCAGCAGCAGCAACATCAACAACTACAAAAAAAAACTTTTGCTGGCTGCAGCGATGAAGGGTGGGTTGGCGGGTGGGGAACGAGAGTAGCTCACCTCCACGTGGTGTTCCCCGGGCAACGGTGCAGTTCACTGGAACTGCAACGGCTAAGAGGCTACTCAAGCATGAAATATAAATAAAGATGATTCATTTCGTCTGTTAAAACTGCTTAGATATCATTTTTTTAATTTTTTCATTATCTTGAATATTTTTATAGAAAACCAATAATTAATACTTGAACATTAGTTTCTGCATTTTTAACATGTTAATGTTTATGCATACTTTCTACATATAATTCGAACGCTATGTATATCATCAAACATTATTCAAAACTTCATTATAGGTTGAATATTTCATCTCAAGCTGGAAAATTCAGAAAAAGATATTTCTAGGGCTGCGGGCTTACATATACCAGATTATTCGAAATATCAAACAACATAAAAATCAGAGGCAGTGATCTCTGTCATATTTACTCACACATTCTCTCATAAAGCTGATATTTTTCTCACCCTGCATAACTATGCGCACCTTGGGTAGGACCACACATAACTTGCATGCCATTGGCGAATTTTAATAACGAAACATAGATCTTTGGTCTAAATTTAACATTTATACTGAATATAATGCGGGGCGATGTATTTTCGACACCTTTTTTTTTTGACCGATTGTAACCAAAATTTGACATTCATAAATTGTTGTCAACAAAATACAAACAAAAATACATGCGTACAAAAATACATAGAAATAGGCAGACAACCCTTTGAAAGATTTGGGAATAAACCTGGGGAATCTGGGTAAAGATTTGGGAATATAACACTTTAGATGCTAAATCTGTGTACCAAATTTTTTTTGACCGATTGTAACCAAAATTTGGCACTTATGAATTATTGTCAACAAAATACAAACAAAAATACATGGGCGCAAAAATACAGAGAAATAGACAAGCAACCCTTTGAAAGATTTGGGTATAAATCTGGGTAAAGATTTGGGTATATAACATTTTAGATGCTAAATCTGTGTACCAAATTTTATACATCTAGCTCTTTATGCTTTTGAGTTGTTATCGAGCTCGTTTGCACTCGGTACAGCTGGAATGGCACATTTCCTCTGAATGGATTACCTTCACAATTTATAAATATCTACAAATGTAGTGTTAAGTTCTCATACTAAATTTCATCCATCTTTCTCATATTTTTTTACCGTTTTTATGAGACAGATGAACAGAACGATGACACACATATTTCCAAAAATGTGTTTTTCGTGGAGATCTGGCAAAATCTCGAGTTTGAAATTCTGAACGATTATAATGCTTTCTCCTTGCATAACATCGCATTCAAGAAAATAGAAATATAATAATTTGTTTTAATCTACGCTCTGATGAATTAAAAATTTTATAATTTTGTACAGATCCTCGGTTTTTTTAGTCCTAATTAGGAAAATGAATTTGAAACTCTATGATATTAAATAAAGTGAAAGGTCCATTCTATTGCGAACTCTATGATTTTAAATAAAATGAAAGGCCCATTCTATTGCGACTAAAAATGGGGGAGTTATGAAAATTTGAATATTACTAACTTGTAAAATTGCAAGATCTTAGTCTTATTCATTGAACATCTTTAAAATGGTACGTGAATTAATGCCCGGACTTTCTCTAAGACTGATTGACGTAAAATTATGAATTTTACGTCCATCAGTCTTGAATTTGATTGTCCTAAAATACTGTTACTCAAAACTTCGTAAATCTGTTAGATGTATTCGCAGAAGGAAATATATATATATATATATATTATTTTTAGTTTCTGTTTAAATTTTGTAGTGTCAAGAACATTTCATTTCACAATTCTTTAAAATTAAAGAATTAAGAAAGATAAAATGCTGGCTTCATAAATTTTTCAGCAGTAAACTTATTGACTGAAAGGGAATAAAATATTATTTTTTACATTATTTAAATCCTTTTTAATTAAAACTAAAAACTGAATTTTATGATGAATAAAAGAAATTTTTACTGTAAATTTTTTTGAGATTTTGTATTAATCATAAAAAATATTCTTTAGTACGAATAAGAATTAAATGCTGAATGAATCTCTTTTCTATTCTCATATTTTCTTTAAATGTTTAGTTTCAGCAAAAAATCTTCCAAGATTAATTGAAAATTTATCACTGCCTTTGTATCTCAAAGTTCAAATTTTACGGGAATTGACCAAAAATTAGAGATGTTCTAAGTACTCTTAACACAACGGGATATGGCTTCTATAATAGCGTGAGTTATATGACTATCAAAATTTCAAACTTAAATATATTTTAATAAAGGAAATAATTATAAAATATCTAATTGAACATAATTTATATAAAATATTTAACTGAATATTTTAGCTACCATGAGCAGAGCGATACAGCTGGTCTTCAAAGGTAATTAGTTAATAATATACATGAATACGTGTTAGTATGTGGAAGAGAAGAAAGACAAAAATGGATTTTTAAACTTCATAGGAATACCCTTTATTTTATATTGATCATTGTCAAATGGTGTAGCTAGTATAGAATCGATATTTAAATAAATTAATCGATTAACTGACAAGTTCTGAAAATATTTTTTTAAAAAAGAAGTGTATTGCTTTCGATATCATCTGAATGTACAAAATTTCATTCTCTGGGACACGAGGAAGGGAATTAAAAATGTAATAAAAAGTTTCTAACATGAAGCAATTTAAGTATAAAAATGCCACATTGTTAATGTAACAGTCCCTTTCATTCATACCATGTGTCTTGGCACAACGTAACCAACTATGACTCTTGTGTCATCAAGGAACATTTCAACACTTCAAGGAAAATTTGTAGAGGATAGAGTGACTTGAAACTCTTAATTTGAAACTTGAAAGTTTGAAATTATTTTACTCCAAAAGATCTTCCACTTAATTTTGAAACTGGAGGCCTACAATCTCAATGCTAAGACTTTACCATGAGGCCACCACATTTTTGGTAAACTAGGAACAACGAAAATTTAAATATACATAACAATGCTTTTGTCTGAAAGACAGGTAATTAATTTTAAACTACTAAATAGTAAATATTGAAAACAATTGGCACAAAAACTGTTCACTATGATGATTCGATAATTTGACCGACTTGCATACCTTTTTATTTCAGTAGATTTGATATTCGAGGGAAATGACGGTTTCATCACGTCCCTTCCATCTTTTGATATCGATGACTCATATCTACGAACTCGTCCGAAAAAATCACCCTCCGTACACCTTGTTCCTCGCTTGTACGAATAAAATCAAAATGACTGTAGTAAGGAGCGTCATTCTAAATATAAATTTTAAAATGTGCCTCAATATCCATCTCAAATAAATTCATAAGCCTAAAAGTAAAATAAAAGGATAATTTATAGAAGTCTATATTTTTCAAAAGATGAAAACTGCTCGCTGTGATAAACCGTGACTCCTTCAATAGTGCGCGCGCGCACACACAAACACAAACACTTACATCAAATAGATGCAGTCCATATTTGTAGTTTTCTCTGTACATTTACTGCCTCCAAATGGATATCCAGCAAAACTATAAAAGCCATCTCCTTGGGCTTATACGGACTATATTTAAAAACATATGGTTAAAATACTGTCCATGGCATATGAAAAAAAAACAACAACATAAAAATGAAAATGTTGATATTCGAATTCTAGATAATTTTTATTTTCAGATAACGCAAAAATTCCTTATTTTTAGATAGGTTTCAAAGTCAAAAAAGAAAAATATTAAAGTTACAATAACTAAACAACAGTAAGAATAACAGACTATCATTTGAGAAATAATATTTTATTAATTGAATTGGTCAAATAATAAAATTATTAATTGAATTGGTCAAATAATAAAACTGATATTATGATTATTTGAATATACGGAAGCTGTTAGAAAGATTTTTTGCCTTATTGTAACCATGATTTTAAAGAAATATTCTTTAATAAATTTCTTTTCTTAAATAAAATTCGTTTAATTTACATTGAATTTTTCAATACATCAGCGTATTCAATATCTCAACCTTTCAGTATTCGTGGCCCAGTTTTCAATGATAATTTTCATCTCCCCTCCCCCCGCTTACAATAAAAAGTATACAACAATAATGTATATTGAGTATTTTGTATTCTGTTTTTAAATTATTTTTAACTAACTGCCAAAACAAGAGTAAAAGCGAGCCAACGTTGGCGAGAAACCACATCTTTCAGTTTGGACAAACGACCGGTGAACAGATGAAGCGAATGAAAGTGAAGAAAATCTAAATATTATATTTGAGATGAAAGTCAAGTAGGGAGATAACGTTAAAAGAATATGAAAGGCGAAAATTTTTTTAACGAAAGTTAACCTAGACGGAATGAGCTAAACTTAGAAACTGGGAATATAATTTCGTATATAAAAGAAATAAAACTGAAGCATGACTAAACAAAAGAGAAAAAAATAAGTAATGTTTGTGGAAGAGAATCCACGCAACCAATGCCGTATCCAGCATGCGCAGATGTTTTCTCATAGGAAGAAGGAAAATATTTGATAACGCAAGTTTCAATTCCAGCCAGTCTCATTCGAGTCGATCCTTCTATCGCTATAGAATATATCGTGAATGTGTATGATGTAGTAAAATAACACAAATCTTACATAGCAAGATTTTTATTTTTATTTTCCAGGGATACTGTTTTAAAAATCTGTATGCACTATTATTAAAGTTCGAATTATTATTTTATAGGATGATCAACAATTCCATGAAATAACTAGATATTCTACGAAATAGCTAATTATTTCATAATA
>JAPMOR010021862.1:0-25907 GCA_026543865.1 Argiope aurantia
GTATCGACGCATCATAATTTTGCTCAGTTAATGAAAATCCCGATACAGCATTTAAGGCAATTCCACGAAAATACATTTTTAGATAAGTAAATTTCTCAATTTTTGTTTATGAATCATTTTTATGAATCCCAACTTCAAAGGAATTCCAAAAATCTATAAATTGACTGCAATCGCTCTGAAAAGTTTGTATATTTAATTTCGGTAAATTAACACTTTGATTTCTTCAGGGGATAACATTTTCTGCATTATTTCTAACTGGACTGTTTGTCCTTATTTTTGGGATATCCCTCAATTTTTCTATTTGTCTTTCTAGCTTAGATGTTAGTTCAATTGCTTTGTCTTTGTAATCTTCGCATAACTCAATTTCTCCTTCCATTTCGCTTTAATCTATAATTAATTGAATACTGTCATCAAAGCTAATTAAATCCTTCAATTTTCCCATGAGCTGAGCTTTTAAACTCACAAGCTCATTAAGTTTTGTTTCTTTCGTATATTCATTACAAATTTCTCTGCTTAAGGAATTTTTTATTTTAGTTAAATGTTTCGTGAAGATAGTACGTAATCTTTTCCTTTTTTCCTTTAATCTATTAATAACCATTTTAAACTACATAATTCACAAAAGCTTAGAACAAATAACAAATGTGCCCTCCTCTGGTTTCAGCTCCTCACTGCGCTTCCTCCAAATTGTCGTGCTTTCCAAAAAAATTCCAATTTCCAAATTTCAACCTATCACGTCCAGGGTTTCAATCAGTGCATGGCAATTCCATTAATGGAGAAGCAGGAGTTGAAACTTTCATAGGTTTTATTTTCACATATATATGGACACGGACATTTCTAAGCTACCACACAGACACATCATAACACCAAGACGAGAGAGAGAGAATGTACGTGTCGCCATGTCGGCGTCTTGAATACATCTGGTTAAGAGAACAGAATTTTCCCTTTTCTCCACCGGAGGGAATCAAAACTCTAACAGAATATGTGATACCTTAGTTATCCTTCATTGATAAAAATAAATATACAATCGGAATATGGAATTATTAAACCAATTAAATTAAAAAAATTCCAATAAAATTTTCGATTATAAACATTGCAAATTGGGACTGAAGTATATATATTTCCTGATATTTGAAATGAATATATACGGAGCAAAAGAAAACTAATAAATTAATGAAATGAAAGAAAAAAATATTTCACAAACTATTAAAAGCATAATATCGCTTGCTTATGTTGCAGAAGTTTCTTTAAGGATTTTCTTTTCCTAGTGTTACTAAGAATGCTTTTCAAAATACCATTTTTCACCAGACAGATTATTATCTCTCTTAGATTAACATTTCCTTGTTTGCAAGATGAATGAGACATTTCTGCGAAAAGTGACTTTTCCTTAAAAGAACATCTATGATCGGGTAAACTGTAGATGTAATTTTTGGCGCGGTTTTAAAATGAGTTATGGTCACCAAAACTGATTCCTCCCCCCAGCCGATTTCTCGCCATAATTCCGCAATCTTGATAAGTTAGTGATGGCTGATTTTTGGCGAGAGTTTGGTCGGTTGACGCTATTTTGATATGGTTAAACAAAGCTTGCACCTCTCCTGAAGTCTTAATGTTTTCCTTTTCTTTTATAAAAAAAATAACAAATTCCAGTGATTCTGCATTTCAGTCGAATCAAAGAATTTAAGCTGATCTATTGTATGTTAAATCAGTATTCTTCCCGTTGGCTTGGTGTTGAAGTTTAGAAAGAGGCTGCTAACTCAGGGTCTTCATCATTTGAACGCAGTTAGAAATTATGATGTCCATCCGAAAATCACCCTAGTGTTGTCTTAAAACAGGACGTTAATATAATTAAAACAAAAACTGACGATTCGTTTGGTTCTGGATTGCGGCATGTACTCAGTGCTGAGATACCAGAAAACAGTATATGCATTTTGGAAGTTTTTTTCACCTAATTGAAATCAGAATGTAACAAAGAATCACAATTGTAATCATAAAAATAAAACAAAATTTCATTATTAAATAATTGTATTGTTAAATTTACATGCAGGTGAAAATAATGACTGACAATTGGTTAACCGTTGGACAGATTTGTTACAAAATTCGATAAATATCTATATTTTAGAAGCTAAATCTATGAAATAAATTTCATTTTCCTAAGTTGTTAATTTTTTTAAAATTATTGTTTTTACATGCAAAAAGGAATATAGATAAACTATCAGTTCTTTGACGGACTTTGGTTCCTAATTTTATTCTGATCTGAAATTTAGATGTTAAACCTATACACCAAATATTATCTGTCTAGCTCTTTAGATTTTGCAGTTAATTTGCTTACTTACATTCTGACAGCCAGACAAACAATCTTTGACTGGCTGGATTTTACTCTTAAATTTGAGAGGACTATTCAATTTTGATGTTAATGCCATGCATTAAATTTCATTTGCCTAACCCAAAACAGTACTGCATTATTAGAATCGCGGATAGACAGTCAGATAATTTCAAAAATGCTGCTTTCAATTTCAAAGAAGTTTGAAACGTGAAAGTTCGTCAAAATCTCGGTTTCTAATCTTTTGATAATTATTTTATATTGCTATAAAGAAACGAACGAAGAAACAAAGTAAATCCTTGATGTAAAGACTTTATATTTGTAGATAGAAGTATTTCTATACGAATATGGGCGTTGTACAAGAGAAACCTTTTGATCTAGATGTACCAAATTCTATACAGCTGTACTTCAGAAGAAGAAATGTACACTTCGTATCGATATTTTTATTGAAGTTTTTATTGAATTTTTTATTAGAATTTTAAACAACTAAAAATAAAGTGAAAATTTGAGGTCCTTTCAAGCTACAATTATTAAAAAGAACTTATCTTTACATCCTTTTAAATGCTAAAATACCAGTCTATCAAATGGCAATTTTTTTTTTGAATTTTGATATTTTTAAAAAAATATCTATTTTTGTGTCGCTTTAACCCTTAACCGGGGATGTGCGGTCTGTGAGACCGCTAGCGATGGATTTTCGGTCACCCCTATTCCATTTTTAGCTCAATTGAATGGATTGACCCTGTAGCTTTCTGTTTTGTGACCTTCAATACACGTGCACTTTTTCAACCGATTTCAGTGGATGCTTTTTTAAATAATTATTTCTTTAAATGCGGTCTCTAAGACCACTCCTCCCTGTTAGTGTTCCAGTGATAAACAAGGTTTAGCAGATGGCGCTTAAACTTGGGCCCCGAAATATTATCCAGTTTACTGATCCTATTATGAAACAGTGTCCCAGACACTTTTAAATGAAGCAGAAACTGATTTTAGAGATAAGGATAATTGTACAGAAGAGTTTTTCAATGAAAGTTCGCATTCAACTGATTTTGATATGTATGTTCAAGCATAATTAATTTTTCTAGTGATAATGTATTTGGAAAATTTATGAAATACAAGAGATATATATACAGAATTTATAGGTTGAATTTTATACTAGTTCTTAACCTGTATATTTAAAATGTCATAGAAAACCATGCTATGAAATTCACACAAACCGATAAAAAAAAAAGGCCAATTTTACCCATTGTCAATTTTTTTATTTTTCATATAATTGTTGAATTTTACATTATATTGTCTTCTATATACCTTCATATACTGTAAAAATAAATATGATTTAAAAAGTAAAAAGTAACATGTTTTTCAAGAATATTATTTATTGTGACTTGTAATTTGAGAAGAAAACGTACCTTCCAAAGCATTTACTTTTTTCAATGATAATATATTTTGAAAAATTTCTAAAACATATCTATATATCAAGAAAAATATCTGCAAAATATATTAGCAGTTTTTCATACTAATACATTCATTAGAAAATTTAATTTGAGTGTAAAGGAAACGCGGTCTCGTAGACCACACCTTCCCAGTAAAGTCCTAAAATTTCACCTCCTCAGTTAAGGGTTAACAACAGATTTCATTTTGTCAAATATTTAATAGTGTGATTTTCCTCTAGTGGAAAATAAGAAATAATCATAAGAACATTTTGCACTACTAGTCAGAATGTGAATTTACATTATCTCTAAAGAGAACTTGCAATTTGAAACAGATTACATTGACATTTAGAGTTTAAAAAGCACTTGATTTTATGGGATTCAACTCCATTAATATACACACAAACAAGGATTATGTGCATAATAACAGAACAGTCAAAGTTATTGAAATAACATAAATTTAACAACAGAAACAATTTGATATCTGAAATATTTTCTTTAATGAATTATAAACACCAAATAAAGTATAAGTTATTTGACAGAATAAAAAAGCAGACGATTTTTCCCTCCAATAAAATTGAACAATATCAAACAATAAATTTACCTTTTTCATCATAAAGCGATATTATATTCTTTTCATTTTATTTAAAGAAACACGATTGCAAACGATAACTAATTTCTTCAAATATTTTTAAAATGCAGAGATAAATTTTTAGTTCTTTCAAACTGATTCAAAACCTTTATTTGCATAAAATAAAGATTTTTTTTATAATATAAACTTTGTAACAAATTTATATTTGTAAATTATTTTTATAATATTTGTTACCTAAATGTTAATTTTCTCCATAGATACTGAATTGTGTGAGAGCGATAAAATCATTATCTACTATGTTTTAAAATGTTTTGTTTTTGTTTAAGGATTGAAAGGAATTTGAAAGCAATAACTAGATGATAATGTGACAAATAGTAATCGATAAAAAGATAAGGTAGAAAATCGTTATAAATGAATAGATGAAAAGGTAGAAAAATAGTAATACACAAATAGATGATAAGGTACCAAATATTAATAAATAAATTTATGATAAGGTAGGAAATATTAATAAATAAATAGATGATAAGGTATCAAAGCAGATGGGAAGCAAAGTAGTTAGTAGTTAGTTACCATTGCTTCCTAGCTTGCCAAGAGCAAAGTTTTTAAAAAAATAAAAGAAAAAGATTTTCGATTTATTCTCTTCTGAAAATTGCTGATTCAACTACAACACTGCAAAATATTGGGAGAACGGATTTTTTCTCTAAGATATTTTTTTCTCCGGTATTGATATTCAATGACAGTTTTTTAAGCCTTATTTCACAATTTATTTCAGCTTTACTCTCTGAGCCGTCCACCAAAGAAACAAACTGTACCCTTACTCCAAACATAAATTTCACTTTCGGTACCTTTCTTCCACCTATTGTCTCGCTAGTGTTAACTCATACTATTTCCTTTAAAGGAGCCTTCCAATAATTTTGATTTATATAACGCAATTCTCAGCTTTTCTAAGGCATGCACCTCGATCTGCAGAAACAGATCTATAAATCCTAAGAATTGATACCAAGCAAATTGCCTCCTTTTTCTGAGAAATGTAATACACTCGAGAAAAGAAAAATCTCTCCAAGAATATATATTTTATTCCATCCAATTTTTCTTTTAGATAAATCAACGATATTTTAACATGGCAATGAAGACGTCAGACATCTGCTGTCTGGACGCGGCATATGGTGTGCTAGCCTAGTATTATTTTTAACTTTCAGTTTGATAAAGAAGATCCACCTTTATATTTTACAGATAGAATTCTGTTAAATTTATCGGTTGATTTTTGATAAATATGAAACAGAAGCAATTATATTGTTTTGAATACATTTTTTGTGATGGTTTGTTTTTCGTGTTGGGAAATATGTATCTTTTGACTATAAAATAATGAGTTGCTAGTTCTACAAAATGAAAAATAAATTTTGCACTTGGAACTATTTCTTTAAATTAGATTTTTTTTAGAAATAATTACGAGTGACTTTTTAACTTTCCTTTTGCAAACAATCAGTCAATCGAATTAATGTGCATGAAAGTTTTGAAAAAATGTTCCGTTGATCGAAAGGCAGCAGTTGTCGGATGATTTCAGGCGCGAGACCCAATTCCACCAAAGAACCATTCCATAAGTTGGTCTATTGCACGTTAATTCCGTCGAGACCAAACGTCTTCCCGGTGGTGTGGTGTGGAAATTTGGAGCGAAGGTGCCAGCTCAGGTCTCCTCTTCATCTGACCGTGGTCCAAAATTACGAGGTCCGTCCCAAAATAGCCCTAGTGTTGCTTTAAAACGGAACTTAATATAATTAACGGTTGATAGAAATTTCGATGCATTGCAATTTTAATATACCAAAATGCATACTGATTGAAAATTACTCATTGTTTCATTAAAAACAACTCTGCTTTGCAAAGTTTATTTTTTGGAGATTAAAGAAACATTAAATGGATGACACCTATGCTACGCATGGTTTATTATTAAAGGTTGAAGGAGAAGTAAAACAATTAATGTATGAGAAACATTTCCTAAAAAAAATGTGCAAATAACAATGACCTTTCAAAATTGTTGATGCATTATTTGTGAAATTTTTATTTATTTATTTATTTCACTTTTATTCATTATTTTTCCTGTTCTTCATGTCTTTTCTTTAGCTAAAATTCTCTTTCATGCGTTGGATCTTCGCATAGAAGGCCAATGTCACATTCATATGTCATAATAATTCCGTAATGATTTTAAACATTTTTTCACTAAACCTTAAGGAATTAGGACCTGAACGGACTATAGTACAATTGTACAATCTGTATATTCTTTTTGATAACTATTCAAAGTGAAACCGAGATATTGACTGCCAAATTCTTGTTATAATTGTTTATTAATGCTATAATTGTTATTCCCTTTATTAATATTAACTACGTACTTCGAAAGATATGGACTGAAAAATTGGTGATTCCCATTATTAATGTAGATATCTACAATATCTACATACTTCGAAAGATATGGATTGAAAAATTGTTGATGCTCTTTATTATTGTAGATATCTAAGTAGTTCAAAAGGTATAGTGTGAAATTTTTAATGCCCTTTATTAATGTAAATATCTACATATTTTAAAAAATACAGACTGAAAAATTGTTGATGCCATTTATTAATGTAAATATCTACATATTTCAAAATATATGGACTGAAAACTGCTGATAACCTTTATTAATGTAGATATCTACGTACATCGAAAGATATGGTCTGAAAAATTTTGACGTCCTTTATTAATGTAGATATCTACATATTTCAAAGTATATGGACTTCAAAAATTGCTGATACCCTTTATTAATGTAGATATCTACGTACTTCGAAAGATATGGCCTGAAAATTTTTTGATGTCCTTTATTAATGTAGATATATGCATACTTCAACAGATATGGACTGAAAAATTGTTGATGCCCTTTATTAATGTAGATACCTACAGTCTTCAACAGAAAATAAATACTGTTGGGATGATACTATTTTTTTATATACACTGGTGTGCAAAACTTAAGCAACAATGCAAATTTTAAGCAGATAGCCATGAAATTGCAGAAAAGGAGTTCTTGCGATCAGTACAATGAACACGTAATTCAAGAGAAAGGTCATGCGTATGCAAATATCAGGAACAAAACGTCACAGGCGACGTGAGCGTACGCAAAACATGTGTGGAAGGAGCGCGCAGCTCAATACTACAATAAAAGGAAGGACGGAGAGCAATTAAAGACATTCGCTGCAAGTTTACGTGAGTTAATTCGTGAAATATGGCTAGCGGAAATCACCTGGACGATTTCACACGTGGAAGAATGATCGGAAAGCTGGAGGAGAGGCGTAGTGTGACCAGTTGAAGCTGAAGAGTTCGGAATCAACAAAACTGTCGTTTCGCGTGCTTGGAAAGCCTTCCAAACCACAGGTACAGCTGTGAGAAAGGTTGATGGTGGCCGCCTCAGGAAAACAACTGCAGTGGATGACCGACATATCGTCCTGCAGGCGAAAAGAACCCGAAACCAGTCAGCAAGCGCCATTGCTCAGCAACTGTGTGCAGCAACGGGGCGACAAGTGTCGCGTTTTACTGTGTCCAGACAGCTTCAGAAAGGTGGCCTATTCGCCCGCCGTCCTGGACGCTGCATCCCTTTGACAGTTTCACACCGGCGGCACCGTTTAGAGTGGTGCAGGGAGCACAAAAACTGGACATCTTTACAGATGAGAGTCGTTTTAGTGCCACAAGCGATTCCCAGAGCCAGTTGATTTGGAAAGAGGTCGGGACACGGTTTCATCCCAGTAACATCACGGAAAGAGACCATTTCGGTGGTCCTGGAGTTGTCGTCTGGAGAGGCATTATGATGAACGGGTGGACTGAGCTCCACATTTTCGACAGAGGTTCTGAAACTGGAGATCGCTATTGTCAGGAGGTGATTCTTCCCCATGTGCGTCTATTCCGAGGTGCCATTGGATCAGACTTCGTTTTTATGGATGACAATACACGGCCACACAGGATTCATGCTGTTGAGGAGCTCCTGGAAAGTGAAGATATCACTCGAATGGATTGGCCGGCGTGCTCCCCTGATTTAAATCCGATATAACATGTGTGGGATGCTTTTGGGGAACGATTACATCCTCCTGGGAACACCCGACAACTTAAACAGATGCTGATTGAGGAATGGGCACTCTTACGTCAAGAACTGTTGGACAATCTGGTGCTGAGTATGGGGAGACGGTGCGAAGCAACCATTGCAGTAAGGGGAGGGCATATCCCATACTAAGGAACATCTGCTTACTGTTCTTCCTCTTGGACAGACAATCATGTGCAACGATACTATGAGTTCAATAAAGCCTTTTTTTTTGTTTGATTCCATACTGTATGCAACGTATTCATTTCTGCGCAACTATGCTTTCGTCATTCTTTCAGAACAAAATGCTGTATCTCATTTCTGAATTTCATGTCTCTCAGATGATTTCTCGTGAAGTTATGGCAAAAAACATACCTGTTGCTTAAGTTTTGCACACCAGTATATATTCAGATATCTTATATTCAGAAAACAATGAAATATAATTTATTTCTTTTAATAGACAATATTTAACAACATTCTTTAGAGCTTCCGTGCCATTTTTTAATCAATCGAACTGAAGATAAAACAAATAAATCTAAACATTATTCTTATATTAAAGGATTGAGCCATATAATTTTAACTTACAAGAATATATTTTTTTTCACTTTAAAAAAAAGAAGTCATATATAATTACAACGATTAAGATGCATGTGAATCTTGTTTTGCAATCTCAAGTTCCAGAAGTGATAGAAACATCAAAAATGCTTATTTTCTGTTTTTTTAAAATTAAAACTTACCGGAAATATAGGTGAGGTAATTCACAAGCACAAATATATTTTGTATCTGCAAATTTTTATTTTAACAGAATTTTCGAAGCACCTTTGAATATATACTTTTCACGATTGTAAGATATGTATTTCTTATATTTCCCAGCTTATCTCAGACGTGTATCTCTGTCTGCAGAACCACATCCATAAATCACTGAAAATTGATGCCGAACAAATTGCCAGCTCATTCCAGAAATGCAAAGTACCCTTCAAAGTGAAACTCTTTCCAAGAATAGATATTTTAGTGCTCCCAGATAAATCATTGATACTGTTAACATTGGGAATAAAGATGGCTTCTTTTTGTATCGTGGTGCGGCATATGACTGGTATATTTTGTCCCCCACCCCCTTTTATTTTGAGAATGAAGAGCAGAGGAGTTTTTTCTTTTCTCTTTTTTTATTGCATATTTCCTTTGTTGGTGAGAGATGTTTTAAATTTATTGCTTCGAGTTCGAGAAAAGAAAAAGAAGTAACAAGTTAATATATTTTATGCTTTTGAAAGACATTTTCAGGAAGATTTGCTTGATGAAATTTGGTAATAACTCTGTATGAAGTAATGCATTTTGAGATTTTTTTTCTTGCTCAGAAAACGGAAAAGAGATATTATTTTATTTCCTAAACATATTTTTTACCTTATAAACTTTCAAGAGGTTAGTAGATTTCTTAAAATCAATGGGAAACGTTAACTACAAGAATTTATTTATGTCTTATTTAAGTAGGGGGTTTGTAAATTTATGAAATAAGTAAAGTTTTGTCGATTTACTTTATATGTTACAAATGTTCACAGAAAGAAAATGGAAAGAGATAGTTGTGTCTTGATTTAGTTTTTCTATTATACTTCTAAAAATTGACAATTTACATTTTTATTTGAGTTGTACGTTAGCCTGTTTTATGTAGTCTTATTCAACTTTATAGTACCTCTTAAAAGAAAAGAAATGCTAATTAAAAATAAGAAAAAAACTATAATTGTATAAAAGTTTATCAATGTTACAATATAGTTTTTTTTTTATCTTGGATTATATCCTCTTGTATGTTGCATATATGGCCTAGTGGATCATGAATTTCAAACTACCTTTTCAATAATTTATTCTTAAAAGTTGCTTGAAACTATATACACTAAGTACAATAAATTTGTTTTGGGAGTAAATTATTAGGCTACGTCAGCGCCTTCCAACCATACATTCCGTTGCCTGCTACAAAAACAAGGTAAGGCTCAAGCCCCGTTCCGATGGCCTATTGTCTTTACGGATATGGTCGTAAATCTTCCAATTCACCCATTTTAGGACCACCCTCTACTTTGAACGTCAATCGGGAGCTTATTTCAAATTGTCGGTAAAATGAACATATATCAAAGAACCTGGAAAAATACGAGAGGGGAAAGAGGGCAAAATGTGCCTATCTCAAGACGCTGACAGGGTAGTTGGAACACGGCTTTAGACTAACAATCTGTGCCAATATGTTTGGAAACGAATGAGGTCGAAAAGATAATAAAAAAGTATCAGTCAATTCAAAAACTGGTACTAAGTATCAGCTAGTCTTAAACTGTATATTTTGTATACCTGATGCAAAGTATCAGGTTGATATAGCAGGACCAAACTCTAATTTACATTTCCCAGGTGCGAGACTTCTTGGGATAGTCAGCCATCTAACTCTCCGACCCGCCACGAAGGCACACGGATTTAAACCATAAAAACTGAATGACCGGACCGACTTCTTGGGATAGCTCATCTTGTGATTGAGCACCTGTTGAACATGCATCTAGGCAGCCTCTCTATCCAGAACCAATCTGATGTCCCTACGCCGAACTACAATTACGAATGTGGAAGAAAAATTAATAAACACAGAATTCTCTTGAACACATTCAATCCAGCACTAATTACATCCAATTAATTGACCTTAAATGCTTACTCTAACGTCTGGATCGTCATCAGTATACTCATACTTGCAGGGTCTCATATAAGAAAATGCTACATAACATTTATTTAACAACTTTGATTTTATCCAGAAACACAAAGCTTTTAATAAGAAAAGATCTTAATATCAACTCCACCTCTAAACACAATCAAGCGTTGTAAGGCGAAGCTGATTTTAATAACCTGAAACTGATTTTTCAACTTAAAAGTGCTTACCAGTTTGATTAATCTGTGTTTCCATAACAGGATGACTGACTCATGTATGTCGAAACTCTGAAGTCAATTCTTCAACTAGACTACATAAAGCCAATAAGCACAATTAGATGTCTATATTCAATTGATTAGAATAGAATAAAGTCACCTTGAGATTCAAACTCCAGTATTTAAGAACAACAATTTCCATCATTGTGGATCTCGTATTTTAATATTATTCAAACAATTTATGTTTATATATCTAACCTCGAATTAATCATATTAATGAAATAACAACAACAAAAAAAACAATAAACAACGAAAAGCAATGTATTCAATAAACTAAAACTTTCATTTAAAAACTGAGCTTTTCTAAGTAAAAAAAAAAATAATGAAACAACGTCAAGCAAAAATTTTATTCCTTAGCATTTCATTTTTTGCATTCGCTATTGAGATACATCCTGTATTTCTTATTTCTCTGAGCATTCATCCCGAACTTAAAAAACACGTCCATAAATCATGAAAATAAAAGATACATAGTAAATTATTTCGTCTCAGAAATATAATTTTCAATTCAAAAGAAAATTCCTTATAAAATTATATAATCTTCTTTTCCTGAGTAAATCAATGAAACAGTTAAAGTGGGAAAATGAAGACATCTGTTCTATTTCCTTGAAAAAGTGTATCATTTACAATATTTTGTCTTCCGCTTTTTTTTGAGAATAAAAAGCTGTGCTTATTTTCTGTAAGATTTTTTTAGCTTTCAGTTGTTTCAAATTTAGGGCTGGGTAGTCGAGAAAAGAATCCGAAATCAATCAGTCATAAAATTTTGAAAGGCGTTTTCAGGATGATTTACCTTTCGGAGTTCTTGAAAAACACTTGAATTCAAAATCTGCTTTTGACTATAAGTCTGATTAGTAGATGCGTCCATGAAATAGAGAAATAAACATTTTTTGTGTGTTGTATTTTTCCGGTAAAGAATTCTATTTAAATGATTATGTTACATATACTTTTTTTTTACTTGTTAATGGTTTTCAGATTTAATCGATAAATATGAAATTTTCCACCGAGGAAATCTATCTTCCATTAAATGTTTTCTGAGAATGTTTCGTCTATACGTATGGATTGCTAAAAGAGTTAGTTTACTGTCTTTCTATATGAGAACTTTCCACAACCAATGCCAATGATGTTGGGGGGTTTTTGGAAGCGCCTAGGCTCGGTGGCCTTTAATCTTCCGCTCAGCTGAAATGGTAATTAGTAACAAACAACTTATGTTGAGCATAAAAAATAGGGTGTAAGTAAAGAAAAATTTGATATGCAATACAATTTTGAATTTTAAGAAGATTAGTGATGGGTAATACAAAAAGAAAAAACAAAAAGAAAATTATTTAACTTAATTAGACTTGTTTTGTTCCTATTAATTACATTGGCAAATGGCTGTGATTCGGGTTGTGGCTAGGGAGACTAAAGATCTTGTTTAGGTGGAGTTACTTAGTTAAGAAACATGGAGTAAAGAGCAATCATCGTTATTTAGCATTGGGGGATTTCAGTGCTTCGGCCAGTATCAATAGCTTCTCCCAGACGTTGTCCTTATTTTTCATGGCTTTTAGAGTTCCTGGTATGTCGTTTATTACACTAAAGATGTTGTTTAGTTCAGCGGCAAGTGCCAGTACGTCTTTAATTCCTCCACGTGGCGAGCACGTGTCCTCTGCTGTTATCGTCCTGTTGTCGTGTCTTCCTTCTCCTGCAGCTGGGGGGGAGGGGGGTTTGTTTACATTCCTCTCTATTGTGTTGGCTCCCTCTCTGGCGGCGTTACCCTTATCTGCCGGGGGGTTCGTCTGTCTTCTTACTGCTTCGGCGAAGCTTTTACCAGGTTGAATAGCTCTATTGTAACTTGTCTTCGGGTACCGCGGGCATCCTCTATAGTTTGCTGTGTGTGGCCCTCCACAGTTGGCGCATTTGACTTCAATTTCTTTCTTCCCTTGGCACTCCTTTGAAGGGTGATTTTCCGCACATATCACGCATTTGGGTTGTAATTTACAGCCGTTAGATCCATGGTTCCAAAGTTGACAATTATAGCATTGATGATTCTGCTTAGTGACGTATTTTTCTATTTTAATTATGAAGTACATTAGGGTTTCCAGCTTGTAAATATCTTGAATGTTTTCAGTTTTAAAAAGGTGCACCTGGTAAATCGGTAGTGGCTCTTTCGTTTTGAATCTTCTTAGTTGGTTGACTTTGTCGACCCGGAATCCTCTCTCTGTTAGTTCAGATTTTATTTCGTCCTTATCCATATTTAGTGGGAGCCCTTTTATAACGATTTTGATTGGCTTCTCAGCCCTATCAGCTATGACGAAGTATTCTTTGTTTTGTTCGTCTAGATATTTGGTTAGTTTCCTGACGTCATCTGATGTTTCCGCAAATAGTTTTATGAATTCACCCGCCTCTTTCGCTTTACATTTGATGTTATGTACCGTGTTAAGTCTTTTGATAATTTCTCTATACTCTGCTGTTCTTCTTAGCATAATGGGTGGCATTTTTGGTATAGTTTGGGTTTCTTCAGAGGGGGTTTCTGTTTTATCCACTTCTAGCGGGCTGTACTTATTCTTTGTTGCTATTGGGTCGATGGCTGCCGGTTTTTTGTTGGGGCTAAATCCTTTGCTGTTTTTAAAGCTGCGCTTTCGCTTAGGGTATTGGAATTCATCACTTTCTGATTTTTTGTTTTTTCCGCCTGCCAATTCATTAACAATTTGGATTTCATCGTTGTCTTCGTGCATAGTACTATCCTCCCCCGTGGGGGTAGCATTTAATTCTGTAACTTTTTCTATGGGTGGTTTATTTTTATTTGGTTTATTTTCGGGGTCGTTCCTGACCTTTTCCTTAGTCTCTCGTCCATTTTTTTTTGTTTTGGTGGTTGCTTGCAGTTTGGGTCTCGTCTATTTGCATTGGGTCGAGTGCTTTGATTCTATTAATTTTTTTGCCTACGTCCTTCATCGGGATTAAGACTGATTTCTTATTTTTTAATTTATCGATCTTTTCCTCTTCGCTTGATTTGTTCGTTAATTCCTCATCAGTACAGAACCCTAATTCGGTTAATTTCTCTTTAAACTCCGCGTAAGTACTTTTAAACGCCTCGTTATCGTATAGGTTTGGGGGGTGCTCAACATAAGAGTTTGCCACTTACCCATTTCTTGTTGGAACTTCCGGTAAAATTTTCTCAGCGTTGGGGCGGAGTCGGCGCGGCCTATCGTCTTTACAATATTCATGTCATGCAGAATCCGTCTCATGTTGTTTTGTAACTCGTGGT
Organism: Argiope aurantia; assembly: GCA_026543865.1. Classification (NCBI taxonomy): domain Eukaryota; kingdom Metazoa; phylum Arthropoda; class Arachnida; order Araneae; family Araneidae; genus Argiope; species Argiope aurantia. The sequence continues at coordinate 14,605 of JAPMOR010021862.1, forward strand.
CCTGCCTCAGTAGTTCCACGATTTCTGGAGTTGCCTCCATCATGGTCTCTTGTTCAGCCTCCTCCATCATCGTTTCCGGTACTATAGGCCCTTCCGACACTAATCCTGAAAAGGACGGGTCGGGCCTAAGGTAAGTCGGTGGTTCTGGTTCTAACAGGTTGGTCCGGTCAGAGCAGCTAGGAAACACGTCCGTTCAACTCGAATCCTCTAACTCGAATCCGCAAAAATGCCCGACTCGAATGAGAACTTTCCACAAGTCCCAGCCGATGTTGAATTTGTAGGGAGGACCCGGGCGCGTAGCGCCTATAACCTCCATTCCTGAAAATTGCTGGGCAGATACATTGCAAATTAATCTAACTTAATGCTTTGTTGGGATGTAAGAATTTAAAAAAAAAAAAAAAAAAAAAGGGGAGGTGATAATTAAGAGTGCTGCAGAGTAATTAGGTTAATTGGTTAATTAATAGGTGTTAGAATTCCTTATTTTAACTTAAGAGAGAGCTTAGTATTCGAAGACGTGAGGATGGGGTTGGGGAAGTTATTTAAAGTTGGGTTGTTTAGTAAGATAAGATAAGGAACAGATCAGTGAGGGGGGAATCCCCGTCCTTGAAAAGGCTGGCAGTTCGACACATGTCCGACTGGTTTGGGGCGGGTAGGAGGGGTGGGGACCATCAGCTGTTCTTCTAACGGTTCTTCTTTCTCTTCCGTAACCCTTTGTGTCCACAGGCGCTGGTAATCAACGGGTTAGTGTGCTTCTTTCTTCTTTTGAGTCTATTCCGATAACAATTTTAAGAGTCCAGGAAGTGCATAGTTTAGATTGCTATTTGCGTAGGCATGAAGGCTTCTGCCAATATGAACAATTTATTTTGGGCATTCTTTTCTTTGTCGAGTTTTTCTAGAACTTCTTTTAGATTAGGGATAGCTGCTGTCATTGTTTTTAGGTGGCGGAGTAGTTTGAATATGTCAGCAAGGTCTTGGCTATTTTCATTAACTTGGAATGTTGCTTCTATTGTCTTTGGAGTTGTTGGCGTGGTGGGAGCTTTTGAGTGTACAGGGTTTGGTTGAGTGCTTGGTTTTTTGAAGAATGATGCGTATGATTTTCCTTGTTGAGCTTCTCTATTGACATTAATTTTTGGAAATTTAGGGCAACCTCGATAGGATGCAGTATGTGGGCCTCCGCAGTTTGCACATTTTTTTTAACTATTTCTGCATTTTTTTGTGGGCAGTTACGCGAGTCGTGGTTTTCTGCGCAGATGACACACCTTTCATTCATTTTACAATTTCGGCTAACATGTGCAAATGACTGGCATTTGTAACATTGCCCTACTGTTTTTCGGATGTATTTTTCAATTTTTACTATCATGTAGCATATTGTATCTTCTTTGTAAATATTTTGGAGGTTTTCGGATTTGAGGAGGTGTACTTGAAAGATCGGGAGCAGTTGCTTGGTCCTAAATTGTTTGAATTGGTTTACTCTGTCTACCCTGTAGCCCTTTTCAGTTAGTTCGTTTTTTATATCTTCACAGGGGGTGTCAATAGGTAATCCTTTAATTACTATCTTTACTGGTTTTTCAGCCCTGCTGGGTATTACGTAGTATTCTATTTTTTCTTCATCAAAGTATTTAGTGAGTTTACGGTGATCTTCAGCTGACTCGCAGTATAGGTTGAAGAATTCCCCTGAGGGCTTTGCCTTGCATTTTACATTATGGGTCTCATTTAATCTTTTAATTATGGTTTGGTAGTTGCTTGTTCTTTTGAAGACAACTGGTGGGATATGCGGGTCTATTGTCTTATCCTGCATGTTTTCTAGTGGGCTGTATTTATTTTTGGTTTCGATTTCATTATTTTTTCCAATTAAGGGCTTTTTTGCCTTGCGGGCTTCATCCGATAGTCTTCTTTTGTGGTTTTTCCTAGATTTTTGGGTTTGAAATCCCTCGTCGTTGTCTACTTCTAATTCAGTGATTTCATCTTCGCCGTTAAAAATTGCGGGGTTTCCATTTTTTGTTACATTAGTTTTGGTTGTTTTCATTACGTTATTTTTAGTGGTCTCGGGGTCCTGGTGGGTTTCCACATCCATCTTTCCATGTCCTATTTCTGCCTCACTGTCTGCTTTGTTAGTTGTTAGTACCTGACTGGGGGGATTGGGGTTAGTATGCACAATAGTATGGTTAGAATTCGAATGCATCTTACCCATATTGTCGTCTTCTTTAGTTGTAATTAAGTCCAGGGATTCCTCAAACTTCTTCTTAAGGTCCGTTATCTCTTCCTTCTGGTCCGGGCGGTCATATTCCAGTACATTGAGCAAGTGGATGCATCTTTCTATACTTATCGGAGTAAGATCATCTTTTAGATAAAATTCATGGAATTTTTCCAGCGACAGATCCTCAACCATCATTCCGGCAGCGTAGATGGCCTGTGGCCAGCAGCTAAAAATGACTCGAATCAACTTTCCACAAGTAAAGTTCCACAAGTACTGTCTTTCTATATGAGTCCCACCACAAGTAAAGTTCCTCCTCCTCAGTAACCCAGCATCCTGATTGGTCACTCACGGACAATAGTTTATCCCTCACCTAACCCAGAAAACCGTCTGCATCACCCTCTCCTACTCTCCTGACAGACTGCTTTCCTATTGGCCAAGACATCTCTCCCACTCTCCCTCACCTGCGAAGAACAAATTTCGTTCGAAGTTTCAAGGCAGTTTCTCGCCTTTTACCGTACCATCAAGAACCACCACAGTTCATGCCATCATGCCTAAAAGTCAAGTCTATTCAGCTAGATATGTCATTAAGGGGATAGTCCTATTCCATGGACGGGTGCCCCAATAAGCATATCATCGAAGTCTCTAGTTTTTCTTTATTATGAATTAAAATAAGACGACTGTTTTGTATACGGTCTGTCAATATTTTATATTGCATTTTTTTCTTTTGTTTTTCTCCATAGCTTACATTTAGAAGGGTAATGATACAGCCACGAAGGGACATTTAAAACACCTTCGCCATATCTGAAGCCCCATGAACGGGCACCTTCTATATGAAATGATGTTTATAAACGTTTTGTGGTATAAAAGACTAATATAAAAGGCGTCATCAAGTCAACATAAAGATGTATATAAAAAATTGACTCAAATTTTGTGGACATTGTGGTCAGTTTCAATTAATATTAAATTTTTTGGAATATTCCCAGCAAATCACTAAGAGGTGATTTGTGGGATTACCACATTGGGGGCGCAAGCCCCCACTATCTGTAAACCAAAAAGGGTGAGACTTTGAAACATTGAAATTAACCTTAGTAGTTAGCATCTGCATAGTTTATATAATAAATACAACAATTGAAAAATAAACACAGGGTGGCAATAAAATAACTTTCCATGTTTGGTGGTATCTGCAGCTAAACCGAAGGGAAACCCCATTTCACAAACAGATTGCGAAAGGCATGGGAAGATGAATTCCGCAGAAAAAAGATTAATACCAAAAGTTGCCGATAGGAGAAATACTGGCGCTATTGACACGTGCGGTCGAGGAAATTTGCATTGTATATGGAATGGATTATGTCAAATTACTAGTGAGTGCATGACAGTAGCTCCATGCGCTCCTTGTAAAAAGAGAAGAGCAGACGACATGTTGGCAGTTCGTTCTTGAGTAATGATGTGTTCCTGACTTTTATTCGTGATTGGTTGAAGAGGTGTTTCTATTTTACTTCAGCGTGCTTTACTGGTTAAACTATTCTATACTGGGCAGTGTAATTCCGTGGTTGCTCTTAAGAAAACTTGCATGTCTTGTGTACAGAACATAAGACGGGTTGTCATGAACATCTAAACTGACAGTTTGCACGCAGCAGTGGAGAACATCATACACCGTATGCAGTATGCTGTACATAGGCATAACACCTCTCCATGTTCCTGCGACTATAATCATTACGATTATTCAAACAGTTGGGTGGGCATGGAGAGATGTACATAGGCAGGATTAGCATAGTGAAAATGTTGCACGACGTACAATGGACCCTAATATTCATGAAGAAAAGTTCTTATGTGAATCCTATGAATTCATTCATAATTGTACTTTCGCAGAGACAGTATTTCCCCTATCGACACCTTTCGGCATTATTTTTTTCTGCGGAATTCATCATACCACGATTTTCACATTCTGTATATGCAATATTGTTTCATTTCGTTCATTTGTTTTAGCTGCAAATGTCACCAAACCAAACTGGGAAGGTTATTTTATGGCCACCCTGTAGTTTATAAGTAAAGGCTTTTGATTAATATTTTAGTTAATTTTTTTAATAAAGATTTTACTTTGATCAACATTTATTCTTTAAGCAATCATTCTAAAGGTGCGTGAGGTGTGATTATAATAAATTAGCTATATGAAGGGGCTATGAGCACTGGAAGGTGAAGATGCAGTGGGGTCTGCTCTTGTCTATTTTGTCATAGTGGTAAATTTTCTAAGGTTGTAAGAGCAATGCATAAAAACGGGCTTTAACAATTTAAAAGAATTTAATAGACAACCAATTATTCAATATATTACAGTTACAGAATAACAATTCTACATTTAGCCAATATCTAAATTTACAGCTTAACATAATTAATTCTTGAGGTCGGTAGGTTTACATGTTCACAGTCTTGCAGATAACATCGTACTGCCATACTTTGGATTGGCGAGTAGTTTGGCGCACTGACATTATTAAAGAATGTTATAGTTCGAGGAGGTTGGCGCTTGTTTGTGCATTGGCATTATTAGAGAATGTTGCAATAAAATATTATACAACCACGTGCTGTTTAAAGAAATAATAATAATAAACGGATCATTTTCGCTTCCCAAGCTAACAACTTCATTGATTTATCTGAAAAAGCAGCAGCAATAAAAGATTTATTTTTGAAGAAAATTTTCTTTTGTGAAAGGCTTAACATTTCCGGAATGAATGAGGGGTATTTGCTGTATATCAATTTTTGTGATTTATGAAAGGTGTTTACACAGATTGAGATGCATATTTCAAAAAAGTCAAGAATTGTAGAAAATAAATAAAATTTATTGGTGAACTTCTTGTAAAAGAAGTATTATGATGTAGTTTAAGGATATATGTCAAAAAGAAACACTAAAAATGAAATTTTTTTGGCAGCGCTGCGGTATGACTCTTCGTGCTGTAGAAAAACTTACTTACCTTTCATGATCGAAATCAAACACTTATTATGGTAAAAACTGTAGAATCCGATACTGAACACTATTATATAGGACTATTCAAAAAGAAATTATCTGTTCGAAAATCGAGATCAATAAGATATATTCTTGGAGAACTTTTCTTTTGTAGAGGGTTTATCATTTCTGGAACGATTGAGACAATTTGTTGCTTATCAGTTTTAATGATTTATGAAGTATTTCTATAGAATGCAAATTCAAAGGAAGCTACGAATTGTACAAAATAAATCAACAATACTGGCGAACTTCTTGTGAAAGAAACATTAAGAAGTAATTCAATGATATATGACAAAAAAAAATCTAAAAATGAAATTTATCTGGTGGCGCTGCTGTATGACTCTTTAAACAAGAGAAATTCCTTTATATTTCAGTATTGAAATCTTACACTAATTTTAGTAAAAGCAGTAAAATCGGATGCTAGATTCTCGCCAAGGCGAAATAATTTAATTGTAACTGAACATTATCATATAAAACCATTCAAAAAGAATTTATCGGCTTGAAAAGCGGCAGCAATAAAAATATATTCTTGGAAGGAAAAAATTTTTTGTAGAGGCCCTAATATTTCTGTGACAAATGAGGCGATTTGTTGCGTATCAATTTTAGAGATTTAAAGATGAGAATAAAGATTTATAAGGAGTTTTTACAGATTGAGATGCACACCTTAAAGAAACCAAGAATTGTGGAAAATAAATAAAAGTTGTTGGCTAATTTCCGGGAAAAGAAGCATTAAGAATGCATTTTAAGGATATAAGACAAGAAAATACTAAGAATGTAATTTCTCCGTGGCGCTGCTGTATGACGAACTCCCTTAGGTAAGCTGACTTATACCTCATGATTGAAAACTTTTACTAATTCTGGTACAACAGGGGAAGGGAGTACCAGATTCTCGCCAAAGGGGAAAAAATCTATTTATGACTAAAGATTATTATATAGGGCTATTGCTGTAATACACAAAAAGCTTTTCTTGAGTTGTGGCCATTCATTCAGAGACAAACAACAGAGCAGCTTTTAAAGGGTTTATCCGAATGCAAACAATAACGATTTGAAATTCTCTACATTCAGTGCTATGTGCGTTTTATCTATTGTAAATCATCAGAAATAAATATTTAAAACTCGCTCTCTCTTTTCGAATAGTCTCCTTAGTAGCACACATACATTGTGCAATATTTTATGATATAAAACAATATTCGAAATATTGTATAATATTGAACAATATTGTACAATATTGAATAATATCATACAATATTGTTTAATATTGAATAATATTGCATAATATTGTACAATATTATTCTACAGGTTGTGGTACCTGGGCTATATCATAATGTTCAGTTATAATTGGGTAGGTTATATAGCAGCGCCACTAAGTGATTTTCATTCTTAACCTTCTGTTGTTATATATCCTTAAAGTACATCTTAATGCTTCTTTTCCCGGTAGTTCGCCAATCATTTTTATTTATTTTCTACAATTCTTATCTTCTTTGAGCTGTGCATCTCTATCTGAAGAAACATCTTCATAAATTACTAAAATTGAATTTATTGCCTCAATCGTTCCAGAAATGTTAAGCTTTCTTTCTACAAAAGAAGATTTTCTCCAAGAGTACACATTTTATTGCTGCCGTTTTCAAGCAGATAAATTCTTTTTTAATAGCCCTATATAATAATTTTCAATTACAATTAATTTTTTTACAGTATGCAAAGGCTGAATCCATTGTTGAATTGTAAGTCCAACAAGAACCCGCTAATAATAATAATTTTACAACTAGTTCAAGAAAATCATTGAAGGTTGTTACATTTGCATGCATTCCTTTGTATATTCACTAGTTGTCCTCGTGTTCAGATGAAAATATTGAGCGTATTAGAAGTGCTTTCGAAATAATCGTAGGATATCCACAAGCTAAGGAAGTAGTGGGGTTAGAATTTTACAACCGTCAATAAGAAGTATGTTTAAAGATTATGCCTGCTGGTTTTCAAGATGTACAAGATCGAATTGTTACAGAAAAAAAATAGTTTTTCAGATCTGTGCTATTTTTACTGATTTACAAAATGATTTGCCGAAAAAATGTTTCAAAATTTTTTGATCAATGTGACTTATAAACATGATATAATTCTTGAAGGTTTTAAATCATCTAATATGTGAGGACGATTCTAATCCTCTTAATTACTCATCCCTAACCATATACAATATTACTGATAAAAGGAAAATATGGTTTCTTGTTGACTGTTGGTTAGAGCAGCTCGTCAGAAATGTGATTTAGTTCTGATAGAAGATTTGAAATCCCCATTCTAGAGGACTTAAAAGGAAACAAATAACACCGAATTTCATTTTAAAGGGGGGGGGAACCGCATTTAGTCAGAGTGAAGATAGCATTTTCCTTTGATAATAGATAGCATGCTTATCCGTTTACCAGTTTTTGATAATGCAGGTGAAAAAAAAAATCTTTCCTTTCTAAAAGGTTCTTTCACTTATTTAAAAACTCCAGTTATCCCTTATCATATAAACTCGTTCCTTCTATTAATGTTCCTTAGCCATAATACCATAATTGATCCACTGAATCACTGGTAAACAGAGACATCTGTAATTCTTATAAAGATCATTTTGTTCAGAGCAATCCGTTTGACTTGAAACAAATATTTCAAATATCCCCACGTTAAACTATAAAAATATAGCAGCAATTATAAAATAAAAAATTTCAATTTTTCAATTTCGGGATGAATTTTTTTAACCATTAAATATTGCATTTTATATATATTTAACATTTTTCCTGCACCTGTTTCAGAAATCAAATGTTTCATCCTTCTTTAAGAGGAAATGTTAAACTATTAAACCCATTACATAAAATTTATATTACTGAAGTTATTTCAATTGTTTTAATGGCAGATTCAATGCATTTCTAACTTGTTCTATGTCTTTATTCTGAATGTGTTTAAAAGCTTACACTAGAATTCATTCCAAATCTTCATAATTTCATCATTTGGATTCTACGGACTGAAAAATTGAGACTTTTATACTCTGGTGATTTCAGACAACAAAGCGCAGACAAGTTTATTATCATAGCTAATTGTCATAATGCCTAACAAATGAATATTCTTCGCCACTTTCTGGAATATTGTATTCAATTTATCGAAGGAAAAGCAATTTTGTTAGATGTCATTCACAAGACAAATGCCAGCTATAATTAAAATTCATTTAGATATTATATGGTAGATTTTGAGTAAAATGATTATTTAGTAATATTTATTGCATATACTTGGCAATTTCTATTCGAGTAATTCTATAAATTAGACGTGGCATTTATATTGATAAACTATTTTTCATGTTCTAATCCATATAATGCAGAAAAGCAATTATTAGATTTTATTTTTTTGATACTGGAATAATTGATATATTTTATATATCAGTTTTTATATATCGGTTTCAAGCAACAAAGACTAAGTATATTGGGATGGGCGTCATATCTTTGAATTGTGAGAAAATGACGAGAACGACACCTGACCCAGCATCCACCTTTTCCAAATTTTTACACTAGACTAACGGTAACATTTTTGACTAACTATGCCGTATTTATCGAACATGTCAAGTTATAAGTTAGGTAAGCTAAAAAGTAATTATTCATCAATTTTTAGATGAGAATTAGCAAGAAATAAATTGAAATTGACAGAAATCAATTTCAGATTGTACATGCTTAAATTAATTTTGATCTGCTCTAAATTTAGTTGTCAATAGAAAGCTAGATTGAAAGCATTTTACATGAAAAGGAATTTTATGATTGGCAAACAAGATGTTAATTAGTCACCACAATCCTTAACTAATACTGGATAGACGAAGTAGTTTATTTGCAAAGAAATTTTTTTCATTCATTCTTCCATATAATTACCAGCCTTTAACTTAAACAATATTTCCTATCAACTGTTTCAATATCTCAAACAAAGATTCCAAATTTCATTGTCAATTCAATTGATAATGAAAGATATGTTTCTAGATTGCAGCTCCATCTGGTGATTTGATGGTGAACTTCACTCACATTGAGTACTAAAACCTCAACTATAATTCGAATAGATTTTGTGTTTGTACTTCGAAATCAGGTATTAACTTCGGCGTGAAAAATTGTGAGAGAAATAAAGCTAAAAATATTTCTAAATTTCAATTTATCAGTGAATCAATATATTTAATACCGTTATTTGTGTAATTTAAATAGAAAAGTTTATAATTAATAAAAGACATTTGGAACATATTATATTTTTATACAAAAATATTACTTAGAAGATTTCAGAAAATTCAATATAGATAACAGTCGTTAAGGAAATATAAAAAAATCAGTTAAAAATCTAAGTATATTAATAAAAAGGAGGAAAATATTGCAAAATATTATGGTTCTTTTTAAATAATCCCAAATCTTCATTTTCATAGTCAAAAATGAATTTAGGTTGAAGGTTGTGGAATATGAGCGATAACATATGTGATTATGTTCAGAAACAACAAAAGGGTTTTTGTTTGGTCAAAAAATATAAAGCTAAATTATTCTAGTTTAGAGATTTACCAAATGATTTGTTTAAAATGTTTAAAAATTTTTAAATGATTTGTTTAAATTTGTTTAAAAAATATATTATCTAGTTCCTGAACTAAAAAACAAGCTGTATTTCTATCCATTCTTTAAATATTTGGTTCGATTCATAAATAAAGCGTAGTTTTCAATTTTTTTTCCGCATTGAATTACTAAAACAACTATATAGCATTTCTAAATGAATGGATTACTTATTTTCTAGCTCAAGAATTGCAGAATATATTGAAAAATCATTATACCAAATTTGAACAAAAAATGGAGATTAGATTTTGATTTATGAAATTTTTTGTAAGAAAATTCTATCAAAGATTAGAATTTGAGAAAACATCATCTAAACATGTAAAATAGCATTAAAACTTATGTAATTGCGAATTAAAAAAATCAATGTAACTACTCAAATAATAGACTTAAAAACCAAATTCAAACAGTTTTATAAAGAAACCTGTTCAAGCATTAAGAATATTAAATTTTAAAAATTCATAATTTCGAAAAATAATCACCTTTTGAACGTAATCACGTACCTTACCCGCTCTGTGGATTTAGAATGGAAATTATTTACTTGGAATAAGAAGCTATAATGCTAAATAAATAATTTGAATGAGTTGTTCGAAAGGGGCACGAAATATCTACCAAGCCTTAATACAGAACAAAGTTCTTTTAATATTTTAAAAGATTGTTCGAATAAAAATCTATTGAAAAGATAACAATCTCATAAATGAAATAGTTTTTTTTTAAACTTGTGGTTAGAAATCTCGTATAGCAGATTAAAGTTCAGTTGTATTTACACATCGTTTTAAACCAACACTAGGACTAGTTTGGAACGGATTTTTAATTTTGAACCCACTTAGACGACGAGGAAGACATATGAGCAGGCAACTCCCTCCCGAATCTTCCACAAGAGACCTTAGGAATGATGTTTGGCCCCGACGGATATAACATGCACCATACACGCTTACACGACATTCCTTCGCTGGAATTGGGTCTCGAACCTGAAAAGCCGATACCTTACTACGAGGCCAAAAGAACAGCTTAAACGGGCTATTACTTCCTTTCGCAGAAAACTCTCATTTCATCCTGCCGAAACAGCTGAAATCTGAAAATACAGATATAAATAGTAAAGATTCATTGAAAGAGGCTCTTTCCCATATAAAAATACCTCTATATAAATTTGTACCTTTACGATTTACCTCTATTACTCAAATATGAAAGTAAAAAATAAAATAATAAAAAAATGCGTCGTATTATGTCAAAGATGAAATATGCCCTGCCTATGAAATGTCACTTTCCCCCTGAAAATCAAATCACGTACTCTAAATACCGCAAAAATCCAAAGTACACACCCGCAAAAGATACCGGAATTCACAAATGGGATTCACCCAAAAGCGGCTCACCACATAGCAAAAGGGATGGGCAATTTTAAAAAATAAAGTTATCAGACGAATCATCCACTTCTATTTACATAACATGATTAGGGTATGCTTTAAGGATAGTTGAATTCCCTAAGATGAAAGTATATCTTCATATTTATCACAAGGTTGCGGATGGT
>JAPMOR010021879.1:15147-31693 GCA_026543865.1 Argiope aurantia
TTATCTGTATTCAAATTGAATAAAATTGAAATAAATAAACGCATGAAATAAAATTTCGAAAAAATGATAAAAGTATTTCAGCAGTAGAAAACTGAGACTACTTACTTACAAATGAATACCTAATGAATATTTCATCTTGCTAAGCGCATTAGAATATATATATATCAGACTTATTGCACCACTCATTAATATCGATGGCTCTTCAGACAGGTGAGGAATCGCATGAGTCTTCTTTAAATGTTGCATTAACGATATCTAAATAGTACTATCCGATTTTAATGTCTCAGCGCAATCACGAATGATGAAATTGAAGAAAAAAGAAAATTATTACAATGAGTTTGGTATGCCATTTATTTCTAATAAATAAATTTCTAACGCAATAGCAAATATTTCATCAGATACTAAAATGTAAGACAGCTTTAGGAAAAAAGAAATTAATGATTTGTAAAACATAATCAGATACCTAATCAGCCCCAGTTTATAATTATGATGTTTCTACATTCTTGCAAAAGAATACAGTAATCATTAAAAAAAAACTCGACTTCTAAGTCATCAGTATTCATCACGAAAATTCGACTTCTAAATTTTCATGAATATTCATTTTTTTTTATTTTGTAATTGTGTCTTTGTATTTGTCTGTGCACATATCTGTACGATGACCTAGTGAAATTTAGAATGAATTTTATCATTATTCTTTGTACTCATAATGTCTATAGCATCAAATTTTGAATAAAATCTCTCCTAAAAATCTGTTAATCTATTTATATATATGAGAACGCTATAATTAACGAGTAGGAGTGATCACCCAAAACTCACTAATAAAGGTGTTATCTATTCGCATAAGATTATGAACATTGAGCATGACTGTGAAAGCAATTAGTACTCAGATCTTTATTTTCAGAGTCTCAAATCTTTATTAGTACTCAGATCTTTATTTTCAAACATGAAAGTTGTGTCTTGGTTTAAATAGTAAAGGAAACACGTACTTGTGAATGAGCAATAGTTCCGAAATATCGATCTTTGGAATGAAATTAACATTTTTACTGAATCTAGTGCTCGATATTTGGCGGTTAATCCTTGGCATATGATAACACATAATTACCGAAATATCGAATACACATTTTGAAAACCTATTTTTCGGCCGATTTCAAATTTCAAGAAAGAACTATAGTTTTAATCACAAGATTGCATGTTAAATTTTCTTTATTTAAGACACTGAGTTTTAGAGTTATTCCATCATACCCAAAACAAAAGAAAACATCGACAGATTATTACCTCTTGACGAATCGTTTCCAAATTTAATACGGGTCTACCCTTTTAGATGATTAAAGTGTGTAACACATTTTATTTATCTGGTATTTTCCAGTTATATCGCTTCACTTGTATTCAGACAGCCAAATAAATAAATTTCCTTGGTAGGAATTTCGTTAAAACTTTGATAGAAACAAATATAGGAAAAAAAATCCATTAAAGTCTATACATCAAATTTCGTTTGCCTTGCTAAAGCAGTTTTCAAATTGCCATATTCACAGCCAGACAGATATAATTCCAGAAATGTGGAATTACATCTATCTATTTCAGATCCAGGAATGTCTGAAATGTAAAGATTTTTCAAAATTCCGATTTCGAACCTTTTAACATTTGGAATGGAACAACAAACTATAAAAAAAAGTGTGAGTCAAAGCCATTGATAGAAAACTCCCAGTTTTACTTTATTCAATAAAAATTTTAATAAATGTAATCAGAAAAATATATTTAAAAATTATATATTAGTGTTGGAAAAACTGGAAAAAATATTATAAAATGGCTTTAAAAGAAATATAGTAAAGAATCATTTATATGTCTCACATTCATAGTAAATTCATCACAATTCAGATTCATTCATTACCATTATAGTGATAAAATACTTCGTTTATAATACGAAAATGACGCCTTACATAAGAGTAATACGTCGCTTTCGTGCTAAAGATTAATTCTCCTGTGAACAGATAATAGAGCCTGAAGAGCATATAAATTATGATAACCATATAATGGCTTCAGAATTATTCACAATTGATGAATTAATATATAAATTATGAGATTCGAAATTAAATAATGAAGAATATTTCCTATTTTCGTTAAAAACATAATGAACTGAATTGAAAAACTTTGCATTTGTTTTATTGCCCAAACACTAATGAGAAAACATTGAATAAACTTAATGTGATTCATAATGTTGCATTTAATACTCGTAGCATTTAAGGAGAAATGTATCCTATGTGTACAAAATATGCAATAATTTTCAATTTTTTTTTTTTTCACTTTGGAAATTAATGTTAAATTTTTAAATTTAATTATTGTTTTGAATACTGTGTAGTAAGATACTACCACTAGACACGAAATCTTTAAAACTGCTGCTTTTAATTAGATTTGAGCTAGCAGTATTAAATAAAGCAATCATGAATATATTAATTTTGCAATGATCAAAGTTGTTTGCTAAAATTTAGGTCATTTTAAGTTAGTACCTTTAAAGATATATAAACGTTGTTCTAAATTGAAAAATCAACTTTCATTTATATGAATATTTTTTGAAAGGAAGGAAAAATCAAAATTATATTTTTATTGAAAAATGTCTAATACTTGACGCTATAACGGAGATAGGAAATAATAAACTGGAAGGGCCATCAAATGAGGAAGTCAGTATTAATTTTGGCCATTACTCACATGATTTATGCTCATGATGATAATTTAATATAAATGTAGAATGTGGATCATGTAAAATAATTATTAAGATGAAAACTCCAGATCACAAGCCAATTTTTTTCAGATAGTGAAGTTACCATCGCTGCCACAAGAACAAAGGTCCTCAATATAATGGTGCTAGATTCTCTACTTCAATCTTCAGATTCAATGCATGATTTTGATGTAATAGATCTAGAGCATGATAAATCTGAAGTCGAGGGTCAAAAGTCCTCTCTTTGGTATGAGAAGGACGGTTCAAGTGCCGCCCTTGTCATTTGACCAATTTCAGATCACGAGATCCGCCATCCTAACACAGCATAGGGATCCAAACATAGTCATATCAAACATACAACAGTACATGACCATTTTACAGTGCTGGCTCATCGGCTGGAAAATAAAAGTCAACCCAAGTAAATGCGCGTGCCTCATGTTTACTAATAAACTGGTAATGCCTGACTTAGCCCCAATCCAAATTTTTGGCCAACCCGTCCCCTTTGTAAATGAGTATAAATACTTAGGGTTAATTTTAGACGCAAAATTAAGCTTTAATAGTCATATTAAAGCAGCCCTCACCAAAGCTACAAGAACGAGTATTAAACTCAACAGCTTAATTTCTCCTAGGAGCAAGCTATCGATTAGGCTCAAGCTTCTGCTCTACAAAGCTATTTTAAGACCAATTCTAATGTATGGCTCCCAAATTTGGGGGGCCACTTCCGCCCCCTAAACATTAAGAAATTGCAAGTTTTTCAAAACAAGCACCTGATGAGAATTGTTGACGCCCCCTGGTATATCAGGAGGAAAGTATTGCATAACGACCTCAAAATTGAACCTGTTTCGGAATTTATTAAAAGAACGTCAATTAAGTTCTTTGAAAAATTACCCCAGATTCGCAACGAGTTACTTAATTTACCTGCATATGATCCTGCATTACCCAGCTCTAGGAAAAGACCTAGAGCTGCAATAGATAATATCTATATTAATTTCCCAGCCGTAAAAAAGCTGAGGACCTCATAACTCAGTTGCCAATCTGGAGGCTTAAAATTCTCAAAATTATTACTGTTTTGGCCTAAGATAGCTACGATGAGCTACACGCGTGAAATTTCTTGAAATTTTTTCTCAGAAAAATAAATTTTTAAAAAACAGTCCCCATAGCTAAGGCATCGTGCAACGTAATTCCACTAAATTTCCCTATAGTTTATCCCATAAATAATATTTTATTATTGGCATTAATTAATTCTACCATAAATCATAATAATTATAAATTAAATACCAAATTTCATGACGTTAGAGCTTTATTGCGCTCGTCCAAACTAGTTCAATTAAATTTTAACTTTTCCCTAAACTAACAAATTAAAGTAAATATTCCAAATTATGATGTGGAGGTGCTCGTGACCACTTTGTCACATCGCGGAACTCCGAAACATCACGACGTTGCCGTTGCCGAGCTCAGAATAACAGAATAAACTCGTGCTGCCATCTACAGAGAGAATTCTTAACAAAACATATTATTTATAATGCAAAATAAATAATGTCTTGAAAGCAAATTTGTGGAATCAGCTTTCAGAATTTTTTTCTTTTCTTGTAACGGAATCATTAGTAAAATCAATGGCAATAACATAAATAATCTGACAACACTCAAACTGTCTCTTCTGAATAATTAATTTTTTTTTAATTCAAAGACAGAATTAAAAATATTGAAGGATAATTATTGTATATAAATTTGAAAGAATCAAATTATTCGAGTTCAATGAAGTTTCAAATGAAGTTTTTAAAAATATTAAACTGAAGAAATTAAAAACAACTAAATAAGCAGAGATTAATCATCCACTGAAAGCATATTTTAGAATACTTCTAGGGTCGCTAGACTGATAGGTGGTCGCAAACAAATCAAATAAAATACTTTTTTTTTTCTTTTTTTTTCTAACAACCAAATAAATAAGTTTGTAGAAAAATACATACTCTATGAACGATAAAATATTATAACAAATATAATTAATCTTACTGCTCGTACCTGGAGATCTTTCATTGAAAGATAAGCTTGTTTGTCACAATGTAAAAGACATGTTTTGATTTGCAGAATACAACAGTAGTTAGTTACGTATAATTCATATGTTAAACATTTCAAAATTGAGAATAATACAAATTGCAAATTGGTAAAACCATACTGCACAGTAATGCATCGATAGAGTTTTCATTAAATACAACGAACGAATTATCTTATCAGAATTAATGAGCCAAGAAATTATTTTTCTGCTAATTTATTGCTGTTAAGAAAAAATAATGCATATTTAACTTTTGTGTACAAAGGACACGAAAATAATGAATCGGTAATTTGCAGTTTTAATCACAGGTTAAATATGTCTGCTTAATATTATTATTTTGTTGTTAATTTCTTAACAACAAAGTACTTAAAAAGTAAATATTACAATTGCGAAAAAAATTCGATATAGAGATTTTAATTAATCCCCCTATTTTTAAAACACCCTGCGTCCATAAAAAAAATTATAATTATAATTATTTATGAACATAATCATTCAGAAACATAAGACGTAAAACAGTTCACATCTGATGTGCGATCCAACATTATAATTGTAAATTTCTGTCGCATGTTGAAAGAAATCTGAAAAACATTTATCTATCCCTGAGCATGGGAATTTGGCAAATCAAGAACACTACAAATATAGAATATTCTTATTTGGTTTTGTTACTTAGATAAGATATCTGTATCAAATTTTGGATCAAATCCGTCAATGGATAAACTAATGATTTTCCTGTTTGTTTATGTCAGTGTGAAAACTCAAAATCGAACAGGAGTATAAGCACTCTCAGAATAGACCACAGTCGTGACTAGAGTAAAATAATTTTTGGAGTTCCAAATCTGTCTATTTTTTATTTTTTTGTTTTGTTAAATTACTGAGATTTTGTCTTTATAAACGGAGAAATATTAATGCTATAACACAAAATTCTTTGTGCATTTGAAACATATCTGTCAGTTACTGTGGACTAAAAGATATATTTTCAGTTAGAATGAATCTTTATTCCGTGTTATCTTAATAATTTCAAGATAAGGGAAACTTGAAATCACAATGATTAAGTAAAATATTTCATGAAATTTTATAATAATTTTTATACGTATAGGTTTTATAGGTAGGTGCTATAAAAGTGACTGTAATCTCACTATGTTAGAACTGAAAGTATCAGGATTAAAATAGATTGTCTCTATTTAAGTTTATGTGAATGTAGTAATTAAGTTTTACTAAATGTAAGTTTTACTTATTAAACGAAAATAAAAAAAGAATTTAAATTCATACCTCTGGCTTCAGATGGAATGCCTCCAAATTCCTAAATCGATGATGTTGCTCATTTCTCTTGATGAAATTTTTTGATACCTTCAATAGTATTCAAAATAGAGCCGTTAAGATCAAACTTCCACCACTAAGAGCTGTGATGTATTTGAAAGCAAATAAATTTTTGATCTATGCAAGTACATATAGCTAATATCGAGAGTCAATGGTATTCTTTACAATATTTGCATGCACATTTGCTCAGTTCGCAGAGCAGGGTTTATAATATTTCGAGAATTTTTATAAATGACAAAAAATAAACATCGAGTTCAATAAAAGACCCAGGAATTGAGCGGGAAGCAAGGGACCAGATCAAGGAAGAAGATTTAAAAAATACTTTAATTGGAATTTTAAATAATTAAAAATTGAGCTGAGTTTTGGAATTCTTCCGCCTTAATAAATAAAGCACAATTGTATATAAATGCATTTTAGATTATTTAACTCAAATATATATATATTTTTAATGATATCAGTTTAATACTTGTGGAAAAATTGTCCTGATTTTTAACAATTTTTAAAAAACAGTGTTTTTATAATTTTCAATAATAGATTACATTGCTGCAAGGAAATTCAATTCGCTTTCAAAGTTTCATCAAATGTTTATTCTTAGGATTTTCTGCCATTGTAGAAAGCTAAAGAAGAAGAATGCTGTTCAATATAGATGAAGATTCCGAGAGGAATAAAAAGTGAATTTTCAATGCCATGAAAATTAAATGAACAGAGCATTTGTATTTTTAACACCACAATGATGTCATGGAATCGGCCTCCATTAGAAAATTCATTTTCTCAATGAACAAAACATATCTAAAACCATTAAAATAACATAGCTTTAATGTTTGACAATTCGACGGATGCATGGACATGAAATTACATCTCAATGATTTAACTAAATTTAAATATAACCAATATTCCTGTTAAACTAACTGGTCACCAAAGGTGGAAGGCACTAAATTTTTTATGACCATGCCCTTAATTTGTAAAATGTTATTTATATTTAAAGTTACTAATATTAATTATACTGATAATTCTAGGAATTTTCAGAAAGTAGTGAAAATTTTCCGGAATATTCTTAAATTATTTATTAAGGTTAAAAATTTAGAAAATAAGTATAAACATGTAATTGTTTGTGGAATAATAAATTTTAAATCTTTAGTAAGTTCAAATAATAACTGCGATAACATTCAAATACCATTATTTATTACGAAATTGGATATTGAAATAGAAACAATAATGTTCATAACGATCTCAATTGATCCTCTTTGTAAATTCAGTTCTGCGAGGAATAAGTTTTTTTATTACATTACCACCTACATACCTGTTTTTAGAGCCAAAAGCCCCCTTCCGGTTTGAGTGAATGGGATTTTATTATTTTTTTAAGGGAATTACAAAAAAAAAATCTGGAATTAAGTACAGAAAGAAGATAACAGCACAGCACATACTATCATAAAAGCAATACAGAAAGCTAAAAACAGCAAGAAAAATAAACAGTAGAAAAGTAAAATATATCAAAGAATTAATAATGGGTAGTTTTTGTGTTGCTGGATTTGAGTGCCAGTTTAAAAGGATTCATACTCAATGACGTCCCTCTACAACTCTACCAGCAAATTGTTCTCATCACATTTGAAGAGTATTAAAAATCAAAGTTTAGTTGTTGACAAATTATGTATGAGACTTTCTGTAACCATTGGATTTTATTTCCTACTGTAGAAATTTAAAGATGCCAGGAGACTATTAGTGGACATCATATAACATTATACATGACCTTTATCCTTACAGGAGCAGTTATGACTGTTGAAAAATTGGAATATATAAGGTATGGGGCAATGCCTTGAAATAATATTCATTTTAAAATTTGCAACATTACTGAGATAAGTTTATATTAACCCACAATAAAGCATTAACAGGTTATATATAAATAATATGTAATGAATTTCGAATCCTGTCGACTAAATAATATGTAACATATTATTGGTTTAAGTAGAATGCTGGTTCGAAGCACTGAAGAGACTTGGTATTTTTAATTTCGTTTTAATATCCATTTCGGGAAAGAAT
Source organism: Argiope aurantia (assembly GCA_026543865.1). Taxonomy (NCBI): domain Eukaryota; kingdom Metazoa; phylum Arthropoda; class Arachnida; order Araneae; family Araneidae; genus Argiope; species Argiope aurantia. The sequence continues at coordinate 23,265 of JAPMOR010021879.1, forward strand.
AATTATTAACAAAAAGGCACAGCGCGGCACAAACACAGAAGTAAGAAAAAAAGCGAAAAAGAGATGAAGAAATGATCACTAGTCTTATATAAGATAGGTTTTCTGGTCACGTGCCAAATCAATACACCTGTGACCTTCGACACCTTTTCAAGTGCAACGGGAAGTATCACTTTCATTTGATACGTAGTACTAATGGCGCATCTATTACAGAGGAATTAATTAAACCGAAAGTGGAATTGTATCATGAAATAAGAGAATGTACTTACTATGGGCAAACTTAAGATAAACCTTTGGAAATTAATTATATTGAAATTAGTATTAAAATAGCATATATATATATATATATATATATATATATATATATTGTAATCTATAAACAAAAAAATAATAAACGTTGACAGCTCATTATTTCAAGTGAAAGTGAATAACGAGATAGTAGCAAAAATGCACATTTTAATCACATCTGTCTCTAAGGGAAATAAAGAATATAAACATTTATTTCAAAACTAATAATATTACTAAGATAACTAGTTCAACAATAATAGAGGTCTTGCCAATATTTCTAACTTTGATTATATCAAAGATTTATTATTAGAAGCCGCTTTAATTCATGGTTTGACTAAATTAATACTATCGTGCTTGCTTTGTGAAATTTAATAATTTCATTGAATAAAAGGAGAAAATTACACTTAATGATTAGAAAAAACTAAAGTTTAATTTTCTGAAGTTTGGAAGATGTTTAAAAGGACATCTGCCTTTCTTCTCTTGTTCAGGACACTAATCTTGTCTTTTAGCTGGTCAAATGGCTCCAGAGAAAATCCTCTGTTTTCAATTCCCTTTAATAAATTGCAGGTTTATAAAAATATATCAAACCATTTTCGCTAGAAGAATTTAACAAGCGTTTTCCTCTAGATAATATATGCCATTTATAGATTTTTGATTTCCACCAAACTATATATACCCGCCCTTTCCTTAAGGTATCTTCGAAAAACGGTTTCACCAGCAAGTTCAAAACATCCCTATTGTCTTATTCGCATTATTTGTTCCTAACCCACTTCAAACAACTTTCAACCATTTACTTTCTTTGAATGTGCGAAAAGAAAAAAAATCGGAGATTCATAAATATCTCTCCTTCATGAAAAATCAGGTCTTCAGTAAAAACATTTTTCGGTTGCTTTACGACATCTATTTTGAGAATGAAATTTCGTTCCTTTTTATTCTTTATTTTAAAAAGAGCCGATGACCTTTTATTAGTCATAAATTGGTCTCTTTTTGAAAAACATGTCACCAAAGCGTCCATCCGATACAAAATATGGGTTGTGGTCTTTCTCAGTGACTTAATTTTCTTCCATGCATACGCGTCATAAGTGAGTAGAACATTATTATCATATGTTTCACAACTTGAGGAGAACAGTCAAGTGCTAAAGTTTGAAAACAACGAATTCCTATCAGCTCGTCATCTTATGTTTTTGTTTCAGAAGTCGTATTAGTTACTAATGAAATAAAAAAAAAACTTAATATTTTTAATACATTTGAAAAATTTATTTTATTAATTATTAATTTTTTAACCCTTTAGTACATAATATTTCATTATTTTTAAGATATATTCAAATAATCTAATCAAGTGAGGGAGAAACAGTAATAGTATATCCTAATTCTATTCCAAAACTTCTTCATTTAGTTAATCATTTAACCCCTTATTTACCGATGGTACTTTAAAATACCATTTCAATCCGGCTGGTATCTTCACAATATGACTATTTTTTCTAATAATATTTGAAAGAAAACGAAGAACGTGTTTCCAATAGAAAAAAATAGATGTCAATTAAAAAGAACATTAAAATCTTTTATTATTAATTTAATTAATTCCATTATTTTAATTAATTTAAAGGTTTTTTTTCTTTTTCCTGTGGTTATTTTATGCCAAAATTTAACTAATGGTTCAAAAACAAATTAAAAACATTTATGGTAAAATTATTTATTATATTACTGCTCGACATAATGGACGGAGAAAAAATAAATTGGATTTCAATTCTAAATTAATATGTTTATTTTGAGAAAATAATGGATATTTGCTGAGAAAAAAAAGTAACCATTTTATTGACTTTTATTAACAATTTGTATTTTAGAACTGAGTTATCACTTCTGAGCAGTTTTCTTTGGAAACAAAACCAATTCATAAAAAGAGATTCCACTTGACTCATAATTTTTATATAAAATTCTGGCTCAATGATACAACATGAAACCGTTAAAAATTTAATAAACAATTAATAAGATAAAATACTGAAATTTCGAGACCATTTGATTTGTTTGATTTGTTTCATAAAAAAGCTTTTTCAAAACTGCACAAAGATTAATTTTCAAGGATCTCATAATTTCGAGCCCTGTTCAGATGAAGGACAAAGAATCTGATCTAACTTCCTTCTCCCGATTTCTACATGTTAAATACCAAACTTGATCCAGCATTATGGCATCGAGATTTCTTAATATTGTAGATAATTCCATGATTAGTCTTAATAATCAAATGCTATTAAATGTCAATAACCAGGTATATTTTTCATAAAATTTTCTAGTTATAAAAACATAATTTTTTAAAACTTACTTCGAATTCAAATATCATTGAAAATTCAACTTTAGAATATAGTTTTTCATTTTCTGCCAGTTTTGATAGGGAAATCGATGGAACTAAACATTGTTAATAGAAACAGATTTTCAATATATTTATTAATTTATGGATGAGGCTTGCTTGATTTTTGTTCCTGCCTCATAAATCACTGCCTAACAAGAACTTTCAGTTGCTAAAGTGCATTGGAGGAAAGCTATTTTGGTGTGAGGAATCGCTTAATTAACAAATTAATCAGTTAGCATTAACAGATTAATCACAAGAGATCATATGATGAGCTTACGAATTGCATGCCAAAATACAAAATAAACACTAATTATCTATTAAAAGCAAGTTATTTAATACTAGTAAAAATAAAGGTTTATTTATAAATGTAGGATGATTATAACTGAAGTAAACATTTAGAACCTAATTACAAAGAAAGTGCAATGCCATTTCGAATACATACCATTTAGACGACAGAGAATCAATTCATAAAAGAAAGGATAACATAAAAATGGCGCTGCGGGCTGATTTTTGACATTAAACTAGGCATAAAGACTTAAAAAAAAAAGTTTTACGTGATATGACTTATATTTGGTGCACGTTTTAAAGCAGGAGTTTTAGCTTTTTAGCGTTTATATTCATTTTTATTTCATCATTCATAATTTGTCTTTTACAGAAAAGTTGAGTGAGTTATTCAAATTTTAATTCCCTTATCTTACTTTTCTTTCTTAATTGAAAAGTTACTTAAAATGGGTGATGTACTAATTGAACAAATTAAAAAAAAAACATTTATCTTTTCACACTAAGCAAATAACATTCTGTAGATAAAAGTGCAATTTTGTGAATGAACATTGTACAACATGGTAGACATGATTATGTACAGAATGAACAATGTACAACATAGCCAAGATAAAAGAGAGAAACCTCATGCATGAGCATGTCCATGAAATTCATGGGGACAAAAACTTTGGTGAATATAAACCCCCTTTTTAAAGAAAAATCTGACGGAAAAACAAGCAAAGCTATTAACAACAGTCAAGGTAAACATATTCAACATATTTTTGCAAACTAAATTAAGAAACAAAAGCAGCCAAGCTATAAAAAATGAGCGCTGAATTGTAAAGTCAGTATATGAATTACAAATGTGTAACAATTTTATTTAATTTATTAATTTATGTCAATTATATTTAATTTATGTTAAAAATAAAAAGCAAGTGATCAGATTTATTTTTGTGTTAAAATATCCATTAAGTTTTAATCAATGTCATAAAAAGTATCTTTATATTTTGGTTTCATTTCTATTTTACAGCCCCAAATCAATCTGCAGGGTCCACATCTAATCCTTATGCAAAAATAAGAACTAATCTTTTTTTTTATAAGTCTGTCGATTTAATATCTAAATAGAATGATTATGAAACAATTGCATTTTGTTTGGCTTGGTACTTTCTTTATAAACGTAAAATAATGCTAAGCATTTTCACTTTAATTATGAGCATCAGAAATAAATACTGGCGCGAGTATTAGAAAGGGGAAATGGGGAACGCAAAATATCATTATTTTTATTCAATTATTTCGTAATATAATCTATCTTTCCACAAGCAGAAAGAATTTTATTCAAAATCCATTGATTAGTTGATACTATTCTTAAATGTTAAACAATTATTTTTAATTCAATGCGAAAAATATTTTAATAGAAATACAAATTTAAGTACATAAAGAACTCAATTAAAATTCGAAGCTTTCGAATTTTAATTTTAATTAATTTAATTTGTATCAGTATCACAAACTATGATACTAATACAAAATTTGCTTTCATATCTCCAACTTCGAATTTTCGTATTATAGCATTACCAAAGAAATAAAAAATTCAAATGTATCAGCATCATAGCTTGTTGTGTGCTTGTCTTTGATAATTAAATGTCATAAAATTATTAAACAATCCAGAGATATTGATTTAAATTCCAGATCATGAAATAAATTTAATAAAAAGAATTTTTAAAAATATACAAATTTTAATTAATAAGAAATCATGGTAATTGTTTTCTTTTTTTTAATTTATAATGTATTATTATAAATATTATGCAGTCTTAAAATCAACTTTATCTGAAATTCATTATTAGATGTCTCCGCTATTTGGAATAAAATTCTTTTTAAATTAATCGATAAAATAAGAATTAATTTTTAAGCATCAAATTATGGGAGAAATTATTGCCATGATATTTTAGCATTTTTATACCTGTTTTGTTTGTAATATCCATGAACCTTTTTAATGGAATCAGGTCCTGTGACAAAGCAGCGATTTTAAAAACTTGAGTGTCTGAGTAACATGTTGTTTTTTGTCTCAATTTTATTTCTCGTCTTTATGTCAACCACTCAGGCAACGAAGAAAATATTTTTTCTTAACTTTCAACAGTAGAAGAAACTGGAGCCATTTAGTATTTGATGAAACATTGAAAATAGTTTGTATTTCATTACAACAATGAATTCTATTGCTGAAACTTATGCGCAGAATATTTCAAGATTTTTTGAAAATACAGAAAGTGGCAATTAAAGTAATACCATTAAAAATTTAATTTCAAAATTTTTATTTTGTGCAATAATATTTTCAGAAATTATCACGAAAAAAATTAAAAATATGTATAATTTAATTTTAATTAATTAAAATTTCAAAAAAAATCTCTCCTAAATACGCATTTCCGCCAAAGTATATTCTGGTCAAATATGGTTGCTATATACAAGTTCCCCATCAGAAATTAGTAGGCATTAGCGTCTACGGTCCGCCTAAAAATTTCTAATCTTTCATTTCAATTCATTCTTTTGTTTTAACTTGCTCGAGGTTCTTCCAATCAAATATTTTTACGCATTAAATTGTAATATCTATTAAAACCACCTTGTTTTAATAATCTTATACATGTTTTGCTTTTTATATAAATTATTTTTTTTCTGTTGATTCTAGACCCATGATATCATGATGATATTAAAAGCGCAATTTCAAAGGAGCTTTTGTTTTCTAATTGCAGATTGTTTTCATGATATTAATATTTCCTTTTCTCATTCGTCATATAATCTTTTCCGACACTAAGCAGAATTTTTATACCTGAAATATCAAGTGATTGGATATTTTATGAAGCAGTGCGAAAGACTTGAATTTCTTAATTACAGTGAAATCCACTGCTCAAAATAAAATAAAACAACATTTTTTTTTAAATAACTGAAAATTCAATGAGAATTACTTTGCAAATAAATTAATTTCATAAAAATAAAAATAATTAATTTGAAAAGATATTCTTGTGTTATAACAATTTCAAAATTTTATATCGGAGGATAATAAAATTTCGCTTTATTTTAACTAATTTGTTTAAAAATCCATGTAAATATTATATTAATTCTACAAAACCTTCGAATTTCAATTCAATTAACAATTACACATTAATTTTAACAATATTTTTTATTTCTAGTTGTAAACTCGAAAGAATTATATGCCCCAATTAAATAGATTATTTTATAAAAAGATAAGGTTTCCATGTTTAATTTAAAAGCAGGCTATTTATATATTTATATGATAAATATGCAATTCTCTAAATTATAGTCTTTATATCTCCCGGGTATTTCAGTTCCTGACAAGTTCACGGGTAGAGATTATACCTTTATCTCGTTCTCTAAAGTTACGTGATCCAAATAATGAGAGGATAATTTTGAAGTGAAGATCCAAAACTGCCCTGCATCAGCTGGGAAATCAAGGCATGACGTTAAATTTCGTCAAAGGCTTTGACTATGACCCGGAAAAATCCCTCCATGGTTTCAAATTTCAAAAAACCACAATGAACACACTCTGGAACACGTAATGAATAGTGACTAATAAAGAACAACTTAAAATGATTGGTTGCAGGTTCTTGGAAGCCACATGCTTAATTAAAGAAAACCTATGTAATAAGGAGAAACAACTGAAAAATAACTACCATTTCGCTACAAATTATTACTACTAAAAATTACTACCATTTCACTTGTATTTTTAATCGCATATTTTAAAGTTATAAAAATTTGGAATTTTAATATTTTTATGCTAAAGTGTAATAAATGACTTCTAAACGCAAACGCAAATTCAATTCGAATTTTTGTTTTACTGAAACTTAAAATCGCAATAACAACAGTTCCAAACTTAAAAATCAAGACTTGAGTTGTTCCAGCTATACACAGAGAGTTGAGTTGTTATGAAGTGTAATGTGAGTATCTCGTATATAAGTCAATCATCTAACTCTCCGAACCACCCGAAGGCACACGGATTTAAACCATAAAACTGAATGACCGGACCGCCGCCACAGTAATTGGCGGGAACTGTGGTTGAGTCCTAAGGGCCATCACCGGCCACGGTACAACCCTTCCCGAAGGAAGTACGTCCCGTCATCGATAGAAGGAGTTAGATCCCCCATCTATTAGTGTTCCCTCCACGGTGGCGAGATCCAGCCACCATGCCGGAAGCATCTCATCCTCATTTCGAGGTGCCCCCCGAGGGGTGTATCTCGTGTATAAGCAATAACTGTTTAACGTCACAATTGAATTATCTTTTACATTAGATCCATTCATTCTGAAAAGACTGTTATACGGCATTAAATATACGATTTTAAATATGTCCCTACAAAGCGCTTCGAGAAAATTCTACAAGTTCGGCTTATCTTACGATGTATACACCTCCTTTCATTGCCACGAATTTACAACTGCTACTTTTAAGATGCCACCTGATGTTAAAAAAGGGTGATAAGGCCATCAGATGCCACATGATGTTAAAAAAAAGGTGATAAGGAAAAGATACAGTAAATTAATAACTATTACTTAGGTGCTGTTGATGATGTCGTGTCCGCGTTACCACGGAAAGGGGGTGCAGTAGCTTCTGAGGGTAAAGGCCCCTGAGCACCTGAGGGCAGAAGTCTGACTTCTTGCTCATATGAAGATGAAATTCACACAATCGCTTGCACAACCCCTTTATGCAGGGGGGGGGGGGGGGGGTACATTCACACACCTCATAGATAGAACACAGATGAAGAACAACCATGCTCGAAACTGGGTCACCCAGATCACGAGGAAGATGCGCTACCCCTATGCAAGGACGCCGGCTTTAGGGGCTGTTCATAGATGTATTTAAAGCCAGAATTTAAAAATATTTTATAATCAAAGACTATCTTAATATGAAAATAAAATGCATCAATAAAACAATCATAAATTGAATCATTCAATTGCTTCAAGAAAATTAATTGATATAGTAGATATTAAAGTGTGATGGATAAAACAGAAAAATTGCTAAATTTCTATGATTTTAATTTTTTTAGTTTATAATTTTAATAGGTATAAACTTTTGAAACATATTAAGATCCCTATTAAATTGCTTTTTTCAATTTTTAACTTAAATTTCTGCACAGTTTAACCTACAATCTGAGCCAGAATAATACATAAAATCTAATGTAAAGTTGCACAAATTTTGAATAAAATGATATAAAATGATATTTTATAAAAGTCCCTGCAAAATACATTTCTTAAAATAATTATTTATTTCAGTATATCTTTAAATATAGAGAGTATAGAATTATAGATTTTTTTTGTTTGTTAAATTTATCTTTAATTATTTTTAGATTGAAATTTGGATTCAAATAAAACAAATTCAATCTGCTTGTTATTTTTAGGAGTAGATTTTTTTTCTTTGAAAATGGAAGTGAAAGAAAATATATAGTGCAGCACTGCATCAATTTTTGCACAGTCCAGTCAGAGATTTCAAATCTACACATCATCATTTTTTTTTCTTAAGCGAAATCTTGATCATCTTCCTCAC
>JAPMOR010021879.1:31703-46353 GCA_026543865.1 Argiope aurantia
AGTCTATATTTCTGATGTAAAAACGTAACTTAAGTCTATATTTCTGAGTAGATTACTTTACTTAAGAAATTTTGGGGCAAATTCGATTAGAGGAAATTTCAAACAGGCAATCTGATTATTTTGCTTTAAAGGGTTATTCAAAAAGAAGAAACAGGTGCTATGCCATGCACATCAAATCGAAAGCTAATTTCTTTCAGGAAGGGAAGTAACTGGTGTAACAATTCGAATTTGCAAATCACAAAGAATAGTAGAACGAGATTTAAAGCCCCTTTCCTTCGGAACGAATGCATGCGTAAAGTTCTTCCACAGGACAAGGTAAGCTCTGACTATCAGTATAGACCGCAACATATCGCTAAGCCTAATGAGCGTTATATGTTGTATTTCGTAAAAATGGGCATAATAATTTGTAAAAAGTTTCCATTGCATAAAAATGAAATATATATATTCGATCATAAATAAGAAATGATTAGTTAAAGTACCTGATATTTAATATTTTTAAAAATTAAACCGACCATATTTTATTCTGATAGATAGTACTTAAATTAACACCATGTTATTGATACAAAATATAGAAATATAAGAAAATAAACATTTACAATTAATATCTTGAAATTCTTTATTAAATTTTTTATAATTAATGCTTCAAAGCCGTTTGAAAAATCTCAAAACGCAGATCAGCGTAGAGACCGACATTACACAATTTGTATTCATAGGCAGTATCCCTTTTTTCACTTTGCTTCGACCAAACTTTGCATTTTCTTAAATTGTAACAGTCTATTTTACCACAAATAATTTAATATTTTGTTACTCTCATCGGAATAATCTATAAATCGACCTCTCATAAATTTACATCCCCTGCCGCCGGATATAAGTGATCCTATAGCCATGATTGCACAAATGAAACAGATACGAATAAAACCCTTGCTAGAATAGCAACCGATCTCAAATGAGCGTATAAATCATGACAGCCGCTTCAAAATGCGCACGTGTTTCTCTTTACATTAGCAAGCACGTGTTTCTGTTTATATTTGGAGGAAATTAATGATTCTAAGACATTTTGTTTATATTTGGGGAAAATTAATGATTCTAAGACATTTTTCCACCCTCTACAAAACCTCGGAAACAAAAATGCGAATATATGATACTAATCTTTAAAAAAACACAGATTAGTACAAGTGTCTTATAGAAATTACTGCATTCCGTAAGTCAGACGTGCTTATGCGTCAATAGGTCTTTAAAAACGTTTTTATGGAGTACATATGCAGCGTTTATTCCTGAAGAGAATTCGATGTAAACGTACGTATTAAGTTGCTCGTTCAAAAGAGCTTAAGATCTACTACTCCGTTATCTTTGGTTACGAACCTATGCTATACTTTTGATAATGAAATTCCAAATTCTCTGTTCGTCTTGTGGATTTCCTATAGTTGCATGCTAAAGCTGATCGATATGCTCACCATTTTCATTTGAAGTGAGAGGTGTAATGCTCGTCCCAGTGTATTTTTAACCATAAGTTTCTGGTTTATGATAAGTCGGCTCCTTGTTGCATTCATAATGGAATGCTTGTCGTACAACAACAATAGATTAATGACATACAGAAGAACACAAAACGGCTTTTCCTGGGACCATGCTTTTCCTTGCAAACAAGCAACAGCTTCGCTTTACCAGGATTACCTGAATACTTAGAATAAAACTCTAGACTTTTTTCTATCCATCTATGAATAGATTGTGCTTCTGTTTAATGACACATTAAAAATAAACGTTTTAAATATGTTCCTTCTTTTTTGAATAGTCCACTGTATTTTGACTATATAATAACAGCAAAAAAACTCCTTTCTAATAAGTTAATGTACCAGATTTTAAAAATATTAGGCACATTGTTGTACCAGTTTTCAAAACTTTTAATTAAAAGCACAGTCAGAGAATAGAGCCATAATTTTCATTAAGTTATTTATGCTTCTCAATCATATCATGTTTTTTTAAGCCTATCTGAGTAAAAGTTTACCTTCCTCGGAGAGAAATCGCTTGCATATAAAAATATGAAAGAGTGCAACTAAAGAAGCTTATTACTGCATTGTGCGTGATGTGCGCCAACAAGAAAAAGGAAATAATAATAAATGCACACAAAAAAGAAAAGAAATGTTTAACCTACGTAAAAAGAAACGCAAACAGAAAGAAAGAGAAAAAAAGGCTACATTACAACGAAAACAATATCAAAAAGATAGCTTATGAGAAGAATTACTTTATATTTCTCGTCAAAGAATTAACAATAAATAAAGATAATTATTCTTCAAAAAGAACATGCAATGCATCACAAGAAATTGAATTATCCTAAATAAAGATAATTATTCTTCAAAAAGAACCTGCAATGCATCACAAGAAATTGAATTATCCTAAATAAAGATAAATATATATGCATAAAAGTATTTACAAATTTATAAACAAAATTTGACGTACTTGTAAATAAGAGGAAAAAAAAACAGCTTCCTCTGCTCTTTTTCATACGAAGTGAAGAAAGAAATAAACTTGGTTCATATAGTATAAGTCAAATAAACCGGTTTCATTTGTTTAGTACCGCTAAGTGCCTTTATATAACACTAAACAGCGGGAGTGGTCCCCCTGAAAATTTCTCCAATACTCTCTAACAAATGCACCTGTGTATTATTAATCTGATGCCCTTGGCAAACAATAAATATGAAAGTGTCCATTAGAGTGTTTTTGGCAATTTTTTTATCATCAATCGCTGAGATATCCTGTTAATACACTAGTACCAGAAAACCGAACACATATTTTGGACGAATTTTTTCTGACTAATTAAAAATATTTTGATACCCTGTTACAACTCCCATTTGATCGATAAAATAAAAGAAGCATAAACATTTTTTTATTTGAAAAGGTTATTATCGAATGCTGATCATGAAAAATTTTTATCTGTAAGTTTTTAAATAGAGACAAATATTACGTTTTTCTTTTAAGTTTTATGTCCATTTTAGATTTCTTCATAGAAATATTCTTGATCTATTCAAAAGAATTTGGTTTATTGAGAGTAAACCAAACATTTTGTGTAAATTAGTTGGAACGATTTGAAATAAGTTAGATCTATTCAGGAGTGATAAAATTCTCTGAATGCACCTGAAACTCTTACTAATTTTAAAAGATTGTAATGTAATCTGTGAAGGTTTGAAGCCAACTACTATTACACTTCAAGTCAACAAATGCAAAATCTTTAACACCCTAAGCATGAAGCATAATTTAGTCTCCTCTCCCTCTGTTCGCGATATTCCATTAAAGATATTCCATTTCTTTAATATGTTGACATCCAGATATCTACATAAAATTGCAATGATTCCATGCATTTAGATGTATTTTTTTATGATTTCCAGAATAAAATTTATTAACAAAATATAACTTTTTAAATGTATATTACCATTCAACAATAACTAAGGCAGGCTGAACAATAATTATATTTTATTCAATAAATTACGTCATCCATCAGTAATGAATGACGTAAACTTAACAAAAGATACAAAGTCAGTCACCAGTGACTGAAATGGGCAGAACGGAAAGTTATGAGTCAGTCACCAGTGATTAAAATGGCACTTAAATTGTTAAATATTTTTGCAATGCTAATAATTCCTATTTCAAACTTATCCTTTCAATACAGTTTCCTTCAATTTAGTTAGTAAGGCAGAGAAGCTCTTTCCAAATCAGAAATATGGCATTCGCAAAATGAATAAATTGTTTTGAATTAGAACGAAAAAGCTCAAACATATCATCTTCAAAAAGTTTCATTGTTTATACGTTCACGTCAGAACACGCACCTGGAATTCCTTTAAAATCCACCGCGCATCCACCTTTACACAGACTGAAACGTGATATACACATTTGTTAGCTCATATATCTCGTGACATTGAAACACTCGAGCCTATTTACGTCCGACATATATTATTTGACATCAATGATTTTTTGGTTTTAAAACTTCCTATACATGCATGCAGGGCCTGCCATCTGAGGGGTGAGGCAAATGCACCGGAGCCCCGCTATTAAGGGGAGTTCCAACATGATCAAGCGCTAAAATAATGCTCTGAACAATGAACATGCCACCTGAAAAGTTCGAAAAATTGGATTGTGCAGCATTTAGCACGTAGATCACAAGAACAAATTATTCTTGCTTTAGGAAATGGAATTCTAAACAAAATTAAAGAGGATATAAAAACCGCCAGGTACTAAAATATCCAAATGGATTTTATTCGGTAAGTAAATTTTGAAGAGAAAAAAAAATGAAGAATAAATGAGTTATTTATTTTAATTTTTTTACTGCACAAAAAAACTTTAGGGCCCCAAATGGTTTCTTACACCCAGGCCCCTTTATAGAGAAGGCAGGCTCTGCATGTATGCAAATTTTTTCAATCAAATATCAATAAGACGCTATAATTTTTTTTTCAAAATATTTGGAAATCTGGACATTGATTGTTTTTTACATGTTTTATTATATTTGAAGACAACATTTGATACAACCGGTATCTCTCAAAACGAACTCTACATGTTATGTCGACAGTTCTTAAAATATTAGTATAAAGCAAACTCGAAATTATGTGACGCTTTTTCTCATACAAATAAATCTTCAAAAGTAAACTGCATTTATTGAATGAATCTAAAATTAATCATTCCTCATTTACGAAACATGTGCATACCACAATACCACAAGAACTCATTTTTCAAATAAAAGGAAAGGAAAATAGAAATACAAACTAAATAAAAGAGTTTTAAAGTGATATTGTGTCATCTCTGATAAATAACTATGTATTATAAATTAAATGTATATGATAAATTACTATTAAATTATAATAGAATATAAAAATCGATCTTCTGTATGTTTGTCTTGTATGTTTTATGTTTTTCGCAATTTCTAAATCATTTGAACCAAACAGTGGCATTCAGGCAATGTTCTTTTACTAATATTTACAACTGTTAATTCAGCTTAAAAATTAGTAAGATTTTTTTAATGTTCTCATAATCAAAACATGCTGACTTACAGCTTCATATATAACTGTTGCAAACATTTATTGCTACATTTTCTTTTAAAAGAAGTCTCATTAGTGTATCTAAGATGATTTAGGTGATATCTCCTCCTCATATAATCTTTAATATGAGCGTGAGAAGCTTCCGGTATGGTGGTTGGTTCTCGCCACCCTGATGAGTACAGAAAAAGGGGGAGGTTATTTTATATTCTGCCTTCCATCGATGGCGGGACGTACTTCCTAAGGGAGAGGTTGTACCTTGGCTAGTGATGGCCTTTAAGACTCAACCATAGTTCACGACAGTGTTGCTGTTGCGGCGTTGCGGTTATTCAGCTTTTTCCATGTGTCTTCGGGTTGGTTGGAGTAGCCGGTAATAGGTTACTATCGTCTTGAAGTTAAATATAAGTTTCTCAACCTTACCATAGTTATAAATAGCTCAATAATATCAGCCTTCTATCATATTCATTAAAATTAGTTGAATTCTCTCTCAGCTTACAGCATATTAAAGTTATTCGAAGAAATGTGATTTGATTTTCTGGGTTTTTCAGTAGTATAGTATATTTTTCACCACCATTTAATTAATACTATATATGTGTAAGCAATATATAAAAATATAAAATTACAATAAAGTGCAAACAATTAGGATTCCTGGATTCCATAGCGATTTTAATTTTTGAAACATGACATATCTGGATAAGTCTATAAATGCTCCAAATTTTTATCGATTTTATTTTTGCTACAAACTTGCCAGAAGTTTGTCTGAAATTATTGTTTTGCAAATATACCACGTCTGCCATTTGGTATCACATTATTTTTTTTATTTCTTAAAACTGTATGGGAATTTCGTCTACTTTACGAATACACAAGGCATTCCGTTTCTAAATTTCTATTTGCCTAAATATTTTACATACTGCGATTATATTTTGTTATTCAAATTTGTCATAGCCTCAAAAATCCATTAATAAAAATAAACATTTACGAAGCTTAGAAGGATATTCATTTTCTTCGAATGTTATATTTTTCATATGATAGCCTCATATTACAAAAAACTCTTAAGCATTTTCTATAAAAAAAATCCATTAAAATGTTTTAGCCCGGTGTAATTTTTGGAATATTTAATGAATATGTAATTGGCTGGGACCGCTTTGAAACTAACATAACAAACAAAAAAACTGACTATGGTTATTCGAGGTGAGCTGAATGGAGAGCCGCCACGATATATAATATCGGTCTCTATGGTCGACACATTATGCAAGCAGCATATGTACTGACTTTTTGTGCAGAGATATGTCACATCAGTGACGTTTGGCTCATGAAACAACACAACTCTTTTTCCACTCAACACGGAAGAGAAGCATATCAAAAACCTCATCTCCGTATCTAAAATGGGATTAGATATAGATATAAGACAAAATTCAGTTCAGTATTTATTTTTATAAAAGTAAATAACTCACCTAATCAATCCCTAAAAATTAGCACCTTTTAGGAGAAATTGTATAAAATGCAGACAGAATTTTACTGAAGGTATTTCTAGATTTTTATCTCGAAATAGAGATCGGATTGCTTATGCTTTCTTCGATTCCCTTATGCTAGGAAATGAGAAAAAGAGTACTAAAAATTCAAAAATTACAAACCTTATTTAAAATTCTATTTCAGGTCTTTAAGATTAGAGCAAGGTTATTACAAAAATGCCACATGACTAGTAATCTGCTATTGAAGTACATTATAGTCTTTTTTATTAGCAAATGCATCTTGTTAGAAATTTTGAAAATTGACTTTATGCCATGAGATTTTTAATATTTGTTTTGCATGTTAATACATTAGTCAGGCAATAAAAGTATATTCTGAGGACATCCAGGTGGGCAAATATAATAAAAAAAAAAGCGAAAAGATCAAAAATATACAAATGCATCTTTTAGAACAGACATTTACGCCTATAATTGTAAAATATACAATATACTAGCTTCAGTGACCCACTAAATATTCTGATTTCATTATGATATCTCCTTCTCTTTCAATATTAAGAAGAGACCTTGACAACCTCAGAGTTCAAGGTCTGATATAAAATTAGCAAAAAGTTTTTACATCTTCTACATCATTCCATTTTATAGGAATCCTAAATCAGATTTTTATCAGGCCAATAAGGAGTTTTTTTAATATAAAAGAAGCTCTTCTGAATGTGTCGGATGATGTCCAATGTAAGATGAGTTCTTGAATTCAAAAGTTCCTTGGCTCCGGCTGTTCTTGAAAGGTAAAGTAGCATTGTATTTAATTCAAATTCTTAAAAATTTGGGAAGATGTAGAATAGATTTAGAGAATTATTAATTATTATTTTTCAATACATTTTAAAGCATTCGGCTTATTAACATATTTTTATTAACTTGTTTTCTTATTTGTCTGGTATAAATTTTGCAATCGATTTTAAACTAACTTCCCGGTGAGTTGGAGACTAGAAACTTACGACATAATTTAAAAATGGACTGCAGTGTAATATTAATTCGTTCTCTTGTCTGCTAGATATAAAGTTTGCAATCGGTTTTACATTAATCTGATAATATGCAACTTTCCATTAGCTAGAGTTTTCCATTAGCTAGAATGTAATATTATTGCGCTTTCTTGTTTGCTCGGTGCAAATTTTGTCATCGGGTGTAACTCATTGAGAAATTGATTGCAAAATTTCTCACACGCAAAACTAAAAGCAGAAAATAATTATTCATATAAAATAGGAAACTAAAGTAATGCTTTTAAAAGGATGTAAAAAGTATAAATAATTTTCTCTGTCCCTAAATAGACTGTCATTAAATATTTGTAAATGTGAATTTTTAAAATTCACAATCAATTTTTAAAAATTTAGCATTAAAAATTTTTAATTTACAATTAAAATTTTCAGGACAATATTTATAGAGTTATAAATCTATAACGGCGAAATTATTTTATACTTTTGAGTTCACTTTAGAATGGTGCCATATTTTAAAAATATTTAAATACTCATTTTTAAAATGAAATCAAGATCGTGCTTTTGAGTACAAAGTTTCAATCATTCTGTTGATATTGATTAGAAATGGAAAATGCAGAATAAGCTTTCTTGTTTCATTTAAATATGAATTTCAATTTTTTTTATTTGGTAATGACTTAATAGTTATACAATCTGTAGGCTGCGACTCAACGTAATCGGTAATTCCAAAAGAAATATTTGAAAAGAAAATGATTGAGTACTTTCTTTCTAACCGCGAACTAAAGGAAAATGATGAGCGATCATCATAACGAAAATGTGAATAATCTGTTAGTTATACCACTGTTCCGCTGATAAGTGGCTTTTTCTCTTTTCTTGCCGTTTTCAGGAAATGCGGATTTATTTCCTGCAGTATTTTTTTTTCTTTACAATTGATGAAGAAATATCAAAAGTGATATCACTCCAGGAAATAGTTCTCATCCATTCCAGAAATCAAAAACCGTGTGAGGCACTCATTTAGACATTTTGATTCATTTCCTCCAGCATAAACCATTCAATAAATTTAAAAAAAAAAAAAAACTTTTTTTTTTTTTTGTAAAATCATGTTTTTTTTTTCGGAGAAAATATTTAGATACCAATCCAATACTAATTGTATTGTACACAACCTTCCCTGCATTTAAATAAAAAAAATTCAGGATTTCATTTAATTTAACATTTGTTCGAAACAATCTGCTAAATTACAGTTTTCATTTTACAGTTTATCTATCATTACTTATATTTTTGAACTTACACTCAGTTTTACCATGGTGAAATCGGGTCCACGATGGCGTTATATGACATCATCAGCATGAGAGCATAGAAAAAAGCTCTAATAGTTAGTTATAAGAAAATGTTTGTGTGTATGTGTAAAATCATGTTGTTGTTTTTTCAGGAAAAATTATATATAAAAAAATTATTAAAGACACACAAAAAAATTAAAGAAAGCAAAAATATTAAATATAAATATATCATAAAAAATAAAGCAAAAAAGCGCTACTCGAACCCGCACCCCACGCTTTATTCATGTTGTTCTACTGTAATGCAGTGTCTACACTTCGAAGTAGAAATTGAATGTACTTATTCTAAGAGTGAAAAAAAAATTGTGTATTTAAAATCGCGTTTTTTCAAGAAAATCAGATAAAAAACAAAATCTTATCTAAATATAAAATTTGATTCCAAACCGTTAAAGCCGCTTCTGAGATACACGAAATAAATATTTACACATACAAAAATTGCTCGTTTAAAGTTATAATATTACAAATAACACTGTTCAGTTGTTAATTGACTTTTTCCGTTTATTTATTTATTTATTGCAACTGATGATAAAATATTACAAATGATATCTTTGAACTAAATATTCTTATACATTACAGAAATCCTTGAGTAAGTGAAGAATTTTTTATTTGAATTCAAATCATTTATTTCATGCCTAATTATCAGCAAAATTAACAAGTAATTAGTGCGAATCATACAATAAAGCATATTGCATCTTTGAAAATGTGGCGATTTTTTTTTTCCTTCCGAAAGCTTGTTTCAAAATATAACATTTATCATCTTAATAATAAATCATACAAGAAACATCATTTTTAGCGACAAAAGAGATATGAAGATACATCAGCAGAAATCTATACTAATTTATGACCTTGAGTTATTTTATTTATTAGATCAATGCTTTTGTAAGAGATTATTTATTTGATACATGTAGCAGTAAAAGTTAATACACCATCATCTTCATAAAATAAGGTAAAATTTCATAAATATGATACGTAGATACGCATAACATTTTTACCAGTTCTTTTAATGCTAAAATTAAGTATTTAAAGTGTCAGAAATAGAAAAAAAACTTATTATTCATATCTCGTATTACCGGATCTTTGTTTATTACAACCAGAAAGTGAAAACTCAAAACATACATGAACTCTAGCTGTTGTCGAGATATTTCAAAGCACAAATTTTTCTGATTGTTTAAATACAAAGGGCAATTGACAATCTTCTTTATACAAAATCATGATAGATGTTATGGAATGTAAAATATAAATGATTAATTGCCGTTCTAGCAAAACTATGCAGCATAACCTTTTGACATTCACCTTTTGAATATTCATGCTTAATTCACAGATTTTACTCTTTGTCTGATAATAATTTATATAATTTTAAATACTTATTTTAAACCTTATTCCGTATATTCGGTTGTTGTTGTTTTTGTACCATATATGTTAAGTATATTGAGAGTAGTCATTTATAAGTATATCTTCACAAGGTTTATTCCTGCAAATGATATGAAACAAATATAAAGCAGCTGTATTAGAAGTGGTTTGAACAAAGTGAATCGCAGTCAGTAAATTCACATTATTCATAATGACCCAAAATAAATGGTTTTCATGGAAATTTTATTCTTCCAAACGAATATTCTCTCTTTGTGTTATTGATAATTAAATTAATCTTAAGTTTTATGCAATGAAATTTTTCTTTTTATAAATTTTACCTATATTCTATGAGACAAATTTCAATAAACGCATCTAAAAAGATAAGTTCTGTTTTTTTTTTTTTTTTTTTTTTTTTTTTGCTTTATGTAAGTTTGTAATTATCTTTTTGATGTGACAAAAAGAAATTCACTTTCCTGTTAATTATTACAACTAGTTAAGGTCATATCCTTTTCAATTGTTTTCATAAGTTTCATTTTTTTCATATTTTGCTCATTTTTTGCTATTTTAAAAAACATGGCTATCAAATTTTGTAGTCTTTAACTTTAAAGTAACTTCTAATAGTCAAAAGTTATAGAATGTCAAATTATATGGTCTTTCCATGTCTAAATCGTTCTTATTGTATTTTACTTTGCCAATATTTTACTTTATATAAATAGCCAGTATAATCCAATTTTCATTACACTCAAAGCTTCATGTTTTACTTTCTGACTATAAATGTTTTAATGTATATTTTGTTATTTAGAAAATTTTGTTAATTTTCAAACATTATTTTCAATTTTTCTTGATGCTATTTTTAGAGATTTAATTTCCTTTTCTTATTATTTGATTTAATTTTTCGAAACCTCATACAATTCTTACAGCAAATAGATACAATAAAATAGATATTTTACCCGAAACATGTTTGTTAATTGTTTGCAGTAAAATTTGGCCATGCGTAGACATTTCGTTCCAAACATTTATTATTAAACTGCGTTATTTGAAATCCAGATTAGATAAAAGAAATTCGTTTCTTCATTTCTATTTCCAATAAATTTCTATTTTTCAGTATTATCGTAATACGGAGATGTAATATCGTAATACAAATGGTTTGCATTTATTCTTATTAATTTTACGCAAAGGAAGTCAATATTACAAACAAACAAACTAGTCATCAAAGGTAACTATCTAAGTATAAATAGCCAGTATAATCCAAATTCAAATGTATAATGTGTTATGCATCTGTTTTCATGATTTGTTGTACTATAATGTATAACTGCATTTTAAATACTCATTATCAAGTGATTTGAATGCGAACATTTTTCAAATTGAATTTGGTCGGGGCGTGCTAAATTTACAACCAGATAAGAAAAACACAAGAGTGAATATTATCTTTTAATATATTTCAGGAATCTTGCCTACAAAATTTACTTGCTCTAAACTTGAAAATTAAATCAAATTATGTTCTAACACATTTGTATGTAACAAATTTTGAAAATTTTATTAGTTTCTTGCAATTCAAACTTAGCGACGTAATAAATAATCATCTGTAAAATATGCAATAAAAATTATCAGTTTATAAGCAATATTGCTTAACTTAAAACAATATGTCTTTGTTAAAAGTATTAATGAAATAACATTAAAATATATTTTCTTCAACAAGAAAAGTTTTTTTCATGAATTCATCAATCTATTTTATTTCAAAATCTGTCAATTCAATGCGAAATTTTGCTTACGCCTCGTAAACAGCATGCTGTTGACGGAGAAACTTATTGCATAAGACCAAGTAATTTCTGTACTAAAAGATAAAAAAAGAAATAAACGATTATATAAGTTTTTCAAAATCCATGTGATGCGAACCAGCTAGGAGAAACGCAAGCGTAGAGCACGAAAAGGTGATTCTGGTTTATAATGATCATGCTGATCACGATTTTCGGATATCTTAGTCACCGAGGGAGAAGTCATTTCTGAATAGACAGACCGGTAAGAAAATAATTCATCAGTTTCTTTTCTTTTTTCTCTTTTTTTCTTTTCTAATATTCAGTAGTTTTGTCACATCATATGTATTATTCAAATTTATTTATGTTGAGAAATGTGATAAGTCGTTGACTTAGAGCTCGGATTCACTAATTTATCTTAATAATTTAAAATGTTTGCTTTTAAAAATAGAAATAAGCAATCGGTACTTTTGACTCTTAATCTTACAACTTTATACGAGCAAGTGTTGTATATATATAAATTTATTTCGTATATCTCGGAAACGGCTCTATTTGGATCAGATTTTATATTTAGATAAGGTTTTGCTTTTCTTTTAAATTTATCTATATAGGTGTCTTTCCAGAAAAAATGCGATTTAGCAAAAACAACATTTTTCTATAACTATTTATTAAAGCCATTGTCTATCTGGTCTCGTGCTGACAATGTCATATAGCGCCATCTCGTAAATTTTTGTGGTACTTATATCGTTGCCGTAGGATAACAACCTACTATTAACTCAAAGTTTTGTGAAATAGAGCTGATAGGAGTGAGATGAGGTAAAATTAAAAAATATCTGTATGTAATTTGTATACGATTCGTATCTAAATATTTTTTCCGAAAAAACACAATTTTAAAAAAACTGCCAAGCTAAGTTCGATATCCTAGATTTTTGATTTTATGCTCAGATGAAATATTTTATTTAAGAGGAACTTGGTTATTTTACAGAATTAGTAAAATTAGTAATATTTTATAACATTGCTTTGTGAAAATATGTTTGTATGTAATTTGTATACGATTCTTATCTAAATATTTTCTCCGAAAAAACACGATTTTAAGAAAACTGCCAAGCTAAGTCCGATATCCTAGATTTTTGGTTTTATGCTCGCATTAAATTTTTTATTTAAGAGGAAATTGGTTATTTTACAGAACTAGCAATATTTTATAACATTACTTTGTGAAAATAAAGCTCTGCTTCAATCCAAAGAATAAGCCTAGTCAATTCGAATACAGTATTATTTTATTAATTAATTTACATTACAAATTGGATATATTACTTCTATTTCGAGCTGTTCTGAGCAGTGATTCACAAATTACAATTATCGGCACCATTAGTGAATCTAAATTCTTTTTAAGGCGCCCTATGTAAAGAGCCAAGTTCTTTTTGCAAACTAGTCAAATAGTTTTTTTATTGCTTATGTGAAAATGGACAAAACATATTTTAGGTTTTCTAAAAAAAATTTGAAGAAATTTTAATAAATAAAATAATGAGTGAATCGGATGAGAATATTAATTACACAATTTTCTCAAATTGTGGAATTGAATTAAGCTGAATGACGTTATTTTTCCAAGAAAGTAACTGCTGAAAAGCCAAAAATTTTAAATATAAAATGGGATTAAAATTCTCTGAATTTTAGCACTAATATTCACTTTTTACTTAATTTTATATGTCTGCTGAATATTATTTAAATGAATTATGAACAAAGACAAATCAATCAGACAAAGATTTTTTTTGTAACAGTAAAGGCAGATGGACGATGTGCATATTGAATCGATTCAAAATTATTGAAATAATATTTTCGAAATTGTTTTTCTCAATCCAGATGAGGAAATCGACATTTCTGGGGATACCGCGGTGCCATAGCATTAGGATATCAAACATTTCTGAAAATATAATATTGTTTATTTAATTTCAAAATTTATAGAGAATTTGAATTTTTAACAATATTTAAGGCATTAAATCCTTTATATTTTATCATTTTTAAAAGAAAAGTTAGAAACGATTTCTTTTAATTTCCCTTATGCTTTTTCTATTGAACTCTGAAAATTAAGCAGGTATACTTGAGTATTTTTAATTATGCGATAAAAAAATCCAAACAAAATCGTAATTAAAAAGCTAATGTATTTATGGTTACACTAAGGAAACATAAAAATCTTTTATCATTATTATGTTTCCCAAATTTTAAACAGTAAAATTGTAATAAAAAATCCCAAATTTTAGGCACCAAGAATTAAATTAAAATTAAATTTTAAAAAATTTAACTAGCTGACATCAACATACTATAAATTATTTTCACTACAATGGCAAACATTTCTAAGCATGTTCTTGCTGCATCAAATATAATATTATATAATAACCAACTTTTAACAAAATTTTATATAATAAAAATTATTCATTTATTAAATTACATTAAGAATCATGGAAAGTTATTTCCACATAAATAAATCCATTTCAATAACCCCTCTTAATCACATTTGGTTTGCAATTTAGAATGATTTTTTATCTTACAAAAATATCAATACAGATATATAACATTCAGAAAATATAGCAAATTTTCCTTAATATCACAAATCTGGAAATAGCACGTGAATTCTTATTTTAAATTGATTATTTCACCTAATCACCAGGCTATAAAAGCTAGTAGTAAACGTATATTCGTTCCAAATAACACTATTTAATGACTGAAAAAGATTCAGGTGTG
>JAPMOR010021879.1:46363-57053 GCA_026543865.1 Argiope aurantia
TCGCCAGCTCTCTTCTCAAAGAAAATGACTTGAAAAGAGAAATTTAATGAAAACCGCAGAAAGATACCATTAAACTAAGGCCATTTAATTAGATCAATAGACGATGAAGTATGTGTAAAAGAGAGAGAGAGTAAGTGAAGCTTTTCCTTCTCAATTCCGGTTTGCACTTTTCTTTCCATGTGAAATGCTTTTATTAATAATTTCATGATCATTTCGAGGTAATTTATAACTATACGGCTACAAATGCTCCTAAATTAAATTTTGCTTAAGAACAGATTTGATTGCTGTCATGTGCAAAGCTCATTTGATGTACAAATAAATTTTCAAGTCCCAGCGCCATTATTCTTAATTTAATGCAGTATAAAGTCATCAAAGTTCGAACTTTTCATTATCTTGTATTCATGAAAAGTGATATATTTATGTTCTTGTTATTAATTATGGCCCTAGCCATAGACAAGCCCGTTGTCAAAGTCAGCTATTTCTGCCGAGTTTGTGCAGTTGCTTCTGATGGTAAAAGCCCCTGAGCACCCGTGGGCAGAAGTCTGACTGCTAGCTTATATGAAGATGACACTCACACAATCGCTTGCACAATCCCTTTTTGCAACGAGGTTCTTTCACGCACCTTGCAAATCGAGCGTACGGTAAAGAACAACCATGTCCGAATCAAGACTAGAACCCGGGGCGCCCAAATAACGAGGAAGAAGCACTACCCTTAGGCCAGGATTCCGGCGATACTTTTATATATCTGTAATACATAATTGCTTGTAAGGTAACGTTCCAGCTTAGAAAACGAGAGAACGGGAATCAAAATCCAGGTTTGATTAATTGGAAAATAAAAGAAAACATGATGCAATATGAACTATTCAATCTAAGGAAGTAATCAAGTTCAAGGAGTAGCACTCTACCTTTTCAGTCTTTTTTTCTTTTGTTATTATAGAAATGTAAGTAACAGTTATCTTTTCGTTTAAAGCATTAGTGCTATCGTGTTCATTAGACCATATAATGCCCAAGGGACTATCCACAAAATGAAAATGTTAAGTTGTCTGCTTTTATTCTTTATTTTCCTCGGTATATTTCCATAACTACAGTGTTATATTAGTAGTTATATTTCCATAACTTAATATTTGGTTATCCTTTTCGCAATACAAATGACCAAAGGAAATTTGCGGGGAAATTGAAATATGAAAATAAGATATGCAAAGATTGCAAAATAAGTATTTATCTCTAGCATTGTAACGTTATTGAAGTATTTATCTCTTCGTTACGTTCATTCTGAACTTTAACTAGATTACTTCTGAATTTTGAATCTATTATTATACTTATACAGCTGAATAAATTCAAAGTAAAAAAAATCCAATGCAATTATTTAGTATAAATGGAAAAAATAATATTTAAAATAATTTTTAATTGCGAAAAAACAATAAATTGTTATTTTTGAAATACTACTTGCTCATGCAGAGTCTGCTTTTTTCTGCTGAAATAAATCGATGCACTTAGATAATTTTGAACCACCAGTATGAGCATAATTTATTTATTCCTATATGACTCCGAAGATTCTTAAAAAAACCGTATCAAATTTTGTTGATCCATTTTCATGGTGACCTAGAGTATACTGAATTTTTATGATAAAATATACTCCTGATCATTTAAAAATTTTGAAAAATAATAGTTAATTAAAATGCATTATCTAAGTATATTCATATTTTAATTTAGATATCTTTTAATGCAATCTTTTTTATTTATTTAATTTTATATTTTTTCCAATCAATTTCTCTATAATCAAATACGTTATTTCTAAAAGTAAGTCATTAACACTGAAATGGAGCGAATACTTTATGAACAGAAACTTTGTAATTGATGAATATATAAAATATATCATACATGTGACATAATATGCAATCCATTCTAAAACATTGAATGGTTATGTATACATAATGTGAACATTAATCTTAAACAATTCAAAATTCAACACATTGCATCTCAGTGCAAATATAAAATGAATCAAGAAATTCTGAAATTCTAATGGAATATTTCTATCTAAATCAAAGATTCTGGTGTTAACTTCCAAAAGGATTTTGTATGTTCTTTTCTGGAATTTAAAACATCTCGCTAAAGATTACTACACCAAAATATAAAGGTATCCCTCAATAAAAAAATAACATCATGAAATTCCCAAAACTTTATTTTCATATACAATTTGTATATCTTGTATAGACAGATATACTTCAAAAATTTATTTCTCGGATTCAGAGAGGTCAGAAACACGAAAATGATTACATTACTTCCTCCTTGTACCTTGCATACGAGAAAATAAAACTTCATTTTCATATACAATTTATATATCTTTTATCATATACAATTTCATATACAATTTGAATAAAGAGCCTCTGGCTGAGAAATTTGATCGAAATTTTCTGATGCGGCAAAGTCATTCCAATCCTATTTTAATGTATTTTTACAACTATAGCATAACGTTTCTCATTATTAGATTTAATTGTAATGATCATTTTCCTCTGAAATGGAAAGATCATTTCATATTTTGCAAATCATCGAATTTAATATAATAAGCCAGATTTTCTACTTTTCTTAATGCATCTGTATTGTTTCTACGTCATCAAAGACGTAATTGCAAAGCAATAAAAAAAAACCAAGTTTCTTCTATTTTTTTTTTTCGGAATACTGCACGCGAAACTCAATTGATACAGAATTGCGTATTCAAAACCATTTTGAGCTAAACTCAGTAGAATGTCCATTTGATAGGCGTATTTTTATTATGGATATTCTAGAAACTTTCTTCCATTATCGATGTAAAATAATATACTGGTAATTGCTATGCAATCATATTTTCTGGGCATTATTCCTTATTTTTCGTGAAGGACTGTGATTTCTGTCGCTTTATTTAAAATTTTGATTACCATTAGAGCTTCTTTAAAACGATAATCACAGAAACATTATCTTATTTATATAATTTTCTTTTCTCAAGGTTACTATTAGGACAAACATTTTTGACTGGTTTAGTGAATAATAGATGAAAAAGTAACTTCAATGCATAAATATTGATAAGTGGAGAAATATGTTATCTGTTTTTGTATATCAAGTTTTTTAGCACAGCTAAAAATGAATAATTTTATTCATTATAGTTTGATACCTACTATATAATTATACTTCAGGTGTATCATTCGTACTTAATATTTTGTGCATTCATAAATATTTATGCTATACATCATTTTTTTTTAAATTTTTTATCTTAGCTTAATCTTATTTGGCTTTTTTTAAACTTTTTTATAAATAATTTATAAATAAAAGCATTGTAAAAATTTTAAAAATTTCATTGTTGAGATATTGAAAATTTTAAACATTTTAGACTTTTCTAAGAGTTCAAAAAAATTTAGAATTATAACTACTTGTTTGCCTTTGAATACGATGGCACAAATCCAAAAAAAGTAAAATTTTGGGTTGCACATTCAAATTTTGAATCCGTGTAGAAAATTGGATAAATTTTATAAAGTAAAAATCTGTCTGTCTGTATATCCGTGTATATGTGAATGTTATAACTTTAAACAGCAATTGACTATACGAGTTTAAACTATATATATGTATTAGAATTGCAAAACTAAATCAAATTTTAGGCCAACTAGCAAGTTTTGTCTTTCTTCTAATCATATGAATTCATAATAGAAACACAATAAGTTAAAATAAAATCATAATAGCCAAATTAACTTAATAAACCAAACCTGTAGATCTTTTTCAAATTTTGATCTCAATCTACCATTTGAAAAAGATTTAAAACACATTCTAATAGCTAAATGAATTAAGTAAACCCAGCCTCAAGATCTTTTTTAAATTTTGATCTCAATCTACCATTCGAAAAGATTTAAAACACACTCTTCACAAAACTACGAGACCAAACACAAAATTGCTCGTATTATACAAGTTTAGTCAAAGGAAGAATTCTCTCTTGAGTTGAAAGCTGGATTCACCACGTAATTCACCACGTAATTTAAAAATCTTAAATTATTCATTCATTTGAAGTCTTAAATTATTCATTCATTTCATTTGAAATTTATATCATAGATGTCTGCGTTGATCGGCTTTTGACATTCACACTAAGTAACGGTTTTTATTTCTTCTGTAGAACTAATTCAGATAGTTTAATACTAATAAGGAGTATTTGGATTGATTGCTGGAGATTGTAAATGCAGTAGAATCCTAATTGTAAATTTTGCAATTGTTTGAAAAATTTTAAACAGAAATATTTTTAGACAGTTTAACATATCTTAACAGTTTAGACACTTCTGCAATTTTTAGATTAATGTTTTCTAATTCTTTTGCATTCCCAGTAGCACTGAGCTCCATTTCAGTTTTTTATCCGTATTTTTTTTCTATCTACATTAATATGTGTTAATTCTACTTTCTTTTAATATATTAATTTATATTATGTAACTAGCCACTTTTGATTACTAATTGGTACACCAAAATATAAAATATACTTAATGTCATTTAAGTCATCAATGTATAAGTTGATATTCCTTAATATTTTTGACAAGGTGTGATAAATAATTTTTTATAGATACGTAACTCGATGTTTCGATATCGAACTATTTATTTTGAATCAAATTATGAGAGAATACCACGTTATTTCAATGGCCTAACATCTGCCTTGTTTGCTATGCCTAATGGAATCGAATCCAGTGACATTATAAAGGCATTAAAAACCGCTCTCCGGATAGTCAAACTTTTTATTTCACGTTATTTTTCATGTTACTCTAATTTCATTTTCTTATTTCTCATGTCATGTAAACTATACAAATAATAAATCTCGATAATATTAAACCACGATAAATTAAATAATAAATCACGAAATTAAATATTCAATGAAATAATGAAAACGGTTTGAGTTTCATTACGACTCTGAAATTTATTGCTGAAAATTAAATAGAAAAATATTTTTTAAAAGATTTGAAACATTAAAACAAAAACTTTATGGCATCTAAACTGCCATTCTTAAGAAAACAATTTCGAAGAGCATTAAAAATTATTTTTGTGCTTTAATATTTTTGAGAAGTTATTGTAGAAAAAAAGCAAAATATTGCTTAACCTTTTATTAACTCAAATTCGAAATACAATTTTTAAAAACTTGCAACTTCCACTTATTTGCACCAAATTAAGTAGAGCAATGTCAAACATGGAACGCCGATGTGTACATAGACACACACATGCACACTTCTTTATTATTAATTGACATTTCTCCTTTATTAGTAGTAGAGATATAACTATTTCAAGAAACTTTTCTGCTTATTGGATGCACATCGACAGATTAAGCAGCAAGTAAATAACGACGTTTATAATCATTGCATTTACTACATTCTCCAGATCACTCATCTCAATATTCATTTCATTTACTAAGAACTAATAATGCGTTTTTCAACTACTTAGAGTATATTGGCCACTTATATTTCTTTACAATTGGAAATCTTTCATTTTGAAAAAGAAAAAGGGGAAATTGTAGTTTATTGACAGTTATTGAGTTTTATTTTTCCAATCTTTAATTAAATGAATAAAAAATTTGAATCATTCTATTTTAAATGCAGAATGTCTAAAATTTCTAGAACAATGTTGATCGAATAAAATGAAAAAAAAACTAAAAGCTCTAAATCTGTGTTTAATTTCCCATTTCTTGATCAACATGTGTATATCCAACTGTATGAAAAGCATATTGATATAGCTTGTTATTGCAATAGTTGAAAAAAGAATTACTAAAAAAGGGAGATAAAAATTGTTTTCGTAATTAAAACATTGACTGTTAAAAAAAAAACAATGAATATAATTAAATAACTGTAAAAAAAGTATCACTGCAAAAGAAAATTTTGAATATTTTGGTAAATGAATAACTACCAATTTATTTGGATATTTTGATAAAATGAAATGCGTAAAGATTTTGTATAAATTTTTCTGAAGTGTGATAATCAAGTACATTTTTAGAAAGCGTACTTTACATTATATACTACTACTTCTTGATTCCTAAATTTATTCAGTAGACGATTGTTCTCCTGCTTCCACTTAACAGAAGTTTTCAACATAATAAGCTTTAAACCTGGATAATTAAGGATTGTTCTAAAGCAAACTATTTTGAAAGCCTCCAAAGCTTCCTGTATCACATTCTTGTCTAATTTGTTTCTATAAATAAAATAAGTGAATTATACTATATTTCCATGATTGAGGTAACTGTGTTTAAAGTAAGTACTGATACCTAAAATGTCTGGATACAAAACTACTCAAACTTAAAAAAAAGACCCTTAGAGAATTTTTAAAGTGTTGCCACAGATTGACTTATAAGCCATTGTATTTCAGGTTAATGATCTATCTCTAGATTTAAGAGCTTAAATGGATGTGAAATAAAATATTATTTAACAACAACATTGATTCAGAATCAGAAAAAAAAAACAGTGGATGTCTTTATCTTGGAAAAAAATGCCCTTAGATGGATAAATTCATTGAACCTCGAAGGGAGTGAAATTACTTGAAAGTAAAAAAAAATCGTCCAAGCTCGTCGATGAGGGGTATGAAATAATACTGCAACGTATTTATATGACAGCTCATTTCCTGTCTTTTAAGTATTCAAGGTCTGAAACAACTCAATGAAATTCAAGGGCGCTAAATCCATTTATGTATTGCATCGTTGTTTGAGGATCCTCGTATTATTAGATGAAGCAGCCTCTATCAGAGATAAACACGTGGCTCGAACTTTTCTAAAGCATGGTTCGTGTAATGGATCATTATGTATCACGAGAGTCACTTTTGACAACATATGAGTGCTTAAGTAGTAAGTTTGGTGATGTTTAATATTTTGTGTCACTATAATTCTAATTGGTTTAATTTTTTAACATTTACCTTCTTTTGAGTAATTATAAACTATGAATAAATGTGTTTAATAGTTAATCTCATTATATTAACATAGCTGTATTTAGAAGATTATAATAATTAATAATCTTAAATTAAAAGAATATAATAATTGATAATCTTAAATTAGAATAATATAACAACTAATAACCTTAAATTAGGAGAATAATAAAAATTTTATATCAGAAGAATAATGAAAATTAAAATAATTTTGAATCAGAAGAATAAGATAAATTAAAGTAATTTTAAATTAGAAGAATCAAAAATTGCATTTTAAACGTTTGAATTTTTTAGAACTAATAACGAGTTTTTCCTATTCATTTCATTTGGTAAGAAAACACGTTTTGATATTCATACTAAAATTTTAATTTTTTTTTTCCTTGCTCCAATAAAACTTTGGAAATCCTTACAGATGATGTTGCTTATTAAGTACTAGTATCTAACTTCTCAATCCCTAAAATTTCGATCTTGTCTTTAAGCATGTATAATATAAATCTTATGCGAGCTTATTGAAAGATTATAAATTTCAGTACTTTTTCTGTTGTGTTCTTTTACAAATTTAATTTTTATAATATTCAATAAGCTTTAATCTTAAAAATAAATTTTTAAATTGAGATTTTTTTTTTTTTTTTTTTTTTTGTCATTGAACAAAAACACTTTTTGAAATTGGGCAGGTTTATATGAAAGTAAGAAACTTGAATTCGTTACAAATCAAACCGTTCAGTTAAACATCGAATAATTTCTTCCTTCTACTGAATGATAGAAAAACTAATTTTTGGTAAATCCTGCATATGCAATTTTTCATTCTCAATTTGTCTAATATAATGAAAATTTAATTCATCAATTAATTTTTATCAATTAAGATCCTTCTGCAATTTTTATACATGATGAGATCTTCTTGTTCATTGAATTAATTTCCCATGTTTAAAATCTCAATTTCAAAATTTTCCTTAATTTTTGTATTACATTGATTCCGTGATCCATATACATTTCCAAAGCAAATAACCAAAATTTGTGGATGTTTGCTCCACTTTTGAATGAAAAATTTCACAAAACTTCCGCCATCCTGTTAAAGCATTCGATTTCTGGTGAAAATAAAAACTTTTTTAAGGTTCTAGATTTTTTTTAAATACAGTTTTATTTTGTTGATAATAGAAAAAGTTGTGATATCCTATTTACTTATATTGAAAAATTATTATGGAAAAATAACCCTTCCAAATGTTTTTATGTTAAAAATATCCTAGATGATGCAGGCTATGATAATTTGTTTTCGAATCCAGTTATATCATAACCATCTCATTTTAGTCACATAGAAAGTTCAAGGAATATTAGAAAAAAAAGTATGTATGTTATTTATTTTTTTTCATATCAGACTGGAAAAAAGATTTTGTTTTCTGGTGTCCCTAGAAAATAGAAAATGAGTGACCAAAATATCATTATGAGATTAAAATCGTCGGGAATGGTGGTATTGGAAACCCCTGTCTCTATAAATTTTTCATTTATAGAGAATATACATTGAAGAAAGGTTTTAGAGATTTCTTTTCTAACCAAGGGTGAATGAAGGCAAGAAATCCCCAATGACGTATTTGGATCATTAACTTATATATAAGATAAAAATTTTCTAAATCATCATCGTGGTTAGGTCTGAAAGGCTCTATAAATGTTTGTTTCTATAAATAATGCATTGTAAAATAGTGGTTTTTAATTTTTCTAAAAAATAAGGGTTGGTGAGGCGCAGGTAATCACTGATGACGTATCTAGGGGTCAGGAGCATCTAAAAAAAATGCTGAAATCGGTCAAACTATTGGGACTGGTGGACTGTTCCTTTGGTTACGTCAATAATTTTAAATAATACTAATTCTGCTGTTAACAACTATTTTCTTCAGCTAATATAAAGCTAAAGATGTATAAAATATTAAAGGATAAAATTCCCTACCAATGTTTATCTTAATCTTAATTTAAGTCCAAGCATATTTTTCAAAATTTGTTATAAGAACTAAATCTTATTCAAAATAAAAATAGTAATACATGTCATTCTTACTATTATTAGAAACTCCTTACTTCATCCAATTTAAAATAAGATGTGTAAAAGCAAATGTGTTGAAAATCAATTTTTAAAAAAATGTGTAATAGGTAAAAATTTTGGTATTTGTATTTTGGCATCAAATGTTATATGCAAAAAGATATTGTAATTTGTTAATACATTCACATCAGTAATCGTCTTCGTTATTTTTGTATATACGTTATTAAATGTTTATTTTATATCACTAACCTAGAGAAATTTAAAGCATTTTTTAAGATAACAAGCAGAATGAATGTGCAAAATTTTTTGAGAGAGTCTCTGATTTTTTTTTTTTTTTTTTGAAGATAAGATTTTCTGTAGGTAAGGGGAAGTGTTCTGACAAATATTAGGAAACCAAATTGACTACGGAGTTTGTTCACCGTCTTTTTATAATTAAAAGTCTTTTTTCCTAGAAAAACAAAATTCCTCAAACATCTTATTAAATTAACTGAAGAAGCAACTATTGCTGAATATTCAAAACATTACAAGTAGCATCGGAGGCTAAAATATGACATTGAAATTTTTTAAGATCAGGAATTTACTTGCAGAATTGCTGTCTCAGACCTTCTAATGGCGAATTTTTCCGTTCATCACTTTACACCCAAGTGATCTGTCATTGTAAATTCTATTCGAAGGTTAGAACTGTTTTTCATAGCATTATATAAAATACCGTATATAGGTCTTTAAATATCACAATGTTGTTTGCAATTTCAGCGTTTCATTTTCAAGAACGGCAAAAGGTATTTTTAACTATAAAATGTAAGTTATGTTTTGAAAAGAATATTTTTTCCCAACTGTAGACGTTTTTAATTGGATAAGGACTCATTTTTTCAGATGGTTTTTGAAATTTGTCTATGTTCGAGTAAGACTTGCAACAAAGCTACAAAGCTAATTTAATTTCTTTAAAAAAATTGCTTACTTAGATTTTTTTTATTGAACACTTATAAATCCCTCGTGCACCACAAAGTATCACACGGGGCTTACAGAAGTAAGTATGTAACACATTATAAAAAGAAAAAGAAGAAAATTTAACAATTATGAAGGATTATAGATGTTTTACAGAATAGATAAATTTACAGAAATTTTCGAAAGCACTACTAGTTGGTGAAACTCTGGAGGCCAATTTATATTCATGTCCTTGAGAGTCAGTCTTAGGATCTGTCTTTCTTTGACAAACTTGGAACATAGAAGGAGCACATGTTCAACTTTTTCCTCCCCACCAATATTGCTTACTTAGATTAGGGTGTTTTCATGAGTTTTTGCATATTTAATTGTAAATTATTCGTGTATTGCGCATTAATCACTGAATTATTTGCAAATAATTGCGATAATTGATAAAATAATTAACTAATGGAATTAATTCACCAAAAAAATCACCGAAATATAAATTACTTGTTACCATAGAATATATAATTTTTTTTAAATTTATTTCATGAGGGAATCGAAATATATTCTTTATATACATAAATATATAGAAAGCAAAAACTGATGAAATAAGTGTCGCAAAGAGTTTTAAGTACAATTCACTGTAATTATTATCATTAGAAATTAGAATTAGAATTATTATTAAAAATATTTATGTTTTTATCTTATTTTCCATGCTATATTAACCATGTTTATACTTCTCTATTTAAATATTACTGCACAAATAAACAAAAATGAAAGGTGGTATTTAGATTTCTTAAATAAGTATTTCCCGCTCAGTTTTCTAAATAGCGTATTTGAATG
>JAPMOR010021879.1:57453-77932 GCA_026543865.1 Argiope aurantia
ATGAAATTTCAAATAGTTACGGAGTCCGTATTAATACTTTGATATCAAAGAAAACCAACAAGCGATGAAAGGCGGCACGTTCAAAATATTAGAAATCACTGCTGCCAAATAATTAATATGAAGATTAACAAAGAAAACAAAATAAAAGAGAAATACTCAATATACTAATATATCATTAAATTACATAATAATTTTAGAAACTAAGACTATATAGAGCTAAAAGTATCATAATGTGTTTTATAAATCTGAATGACATTGCATAAAAAACTTTTATATCACAATCAAAATGAGAGATTAAATTAAGTCTTTTAAAATGAATAATAATAAAGAAAAACAATAAATAAATCTTTTCATTCAGCAAAACTGTGCTTCATAGGATTATTTTAATTCAGAAGTACATATCCTCCTCCCTTTTTTCATCGCTCCTTAGTCATTTCATGTCTTAGTATGCAACCCAAGTTTCCCCTCGAAGGTGGACAAGAGGGACACCTGATAGTTGCCGATGGCCCTAACTCAAAAACAGGATCTTTGCAGGTGTGCGATTCTTTAATGATGACAATCACCGTCAACTACGACAAAACAGTGGAAAAGATTTATAAAGGAATAAATTCAGCAATATATTTCATCTTTTTTCATATGTAAATAAGATAATCCTTCAGGCACTCTGAAGTTTAGGTTCATAAAAAAAACTTAAAAGTAATAGCCTCATAAAACCTTGTTTCAGCCATCATCAGTGCAAGTTCTTGAATATATATTGGAATTTATTCTCACTTCACTCGTTTTAGGTGCCTTATCATAACAATTAAAATAATTGTATCAAATTTTCAATGATGTTTTCAGTTTGCTAATCCTTGTATAAGACATATGCTACTGTGCACTTAAAATGAACATGTTAACGTAAAATCATAATGAGAATTTTTTGCTAAAAAATAATTTAGATATTCACTTACAACGGCACGAAAACATAAAAAAGGTGGTACAAAGGCATGAAAACAACTATATATGAAAATTAAATAATTAAAAATTAAATAACTATGCTCAGAAAATTCTTTGAAACAGGATAACATAATAAACTAGTGGGTAAAACTGAAAATTTTTAGAAAATATGTATATTTCTAAGGCGTGAAGGTGCATGGCATTAATTCAATTAAGAGCTAAATGAGTTTTTGTAAAAAACAGGGGTTATATCATTTTATACTGTAAGTATTGCAAAACTGAGTGCCACAAATTTATTTCTTATGGGAAAAATACATTATGCGTAGTTTTAATAAGTATAACTACAATTGTGACTAAAAAAGGAAAATGAAAGAATTTTTTATTACTGCTTGATATGATAATTTTTTTTTAAAAAAATATCGATTATTTATTTATTTATTTGGAATAATTATTGGCTCTACTCTTCAAAAGTTATGAATAAAGAGTAAGGAGTTTTTAAAACAAATCAAATCTTTGTTCAGTTTATAACGCCATTCACAAGTGAGTTTTTTAAATTTATTTGATTATCAATTCAACTTCTTTTTTGTTTGTAATATTTTCTAATAACAGAATTTTCCTCGAAACTTCACCACTCTTTACTAAATTGTCGCCCGAGTTTTTGATCAGCACTTAATTATGACTATTTTGAAGGAAATTTTTTTATAAATATTTGCCGCATGATGTGAAATTTAATCCTGTTTAAGTATGATTATATCGGAAGTTATTTATAAGAGACTTCATATGCGCTTATATTGGGACGCGGTGGCCTGGTGATAAGGTCTCAATTCTTGAGCCGTAGGGTTTCAGGTTCGAGACCAGATTCCACCGAAGAACCGTCGTGTAAGTGGGTCTGTTGCACGTTAAATCCGTCAAGGCCAAACGTCCTCCCGCTGGTGTAACGTGGTATGGAGAGGGGGGTGCCAGCTCAGATGTCGTCCTCGTCATCTGACCGCGTTTCAAAATTACGAGGTCCGTCTCAAAATAGCCCTAGTGTTGCTTAAAACGGGACGTTAATATAACTAACTATGCGTTTATATTAGCTTATATTCATTTTTCGCCACTTACCTGCACATTTTATCTCCTATATAACATGAATTTAATCCTTTTGAAGTGTTAATACGTTATTACTTTGAAATATATCGGTCATGTAAAGCTTTAATGTGTGTTCATGAAATTGATTCATTTTTTTGTAATTCATATGAATATATTATCATTTATATTCTATTCATACCTTTTGATATCATACTACTGAAGATCGTAACGCTAATTTATTCTTCCCAGATAAGTTTAATGGAATCAGAAACAAATTTTCTCTTATTTATTTTCATTTCATATTCTTTGTCAAATTATCAAGATGAATGGTTTCGGCCTTCGCATTCTTAATTAATCTTCTTTTTTTTTTTAGTGTTGATAATCAACAATTTTGCTTCTGTTCACTTTTTTAAATTTTATTTGAGAAAGTCTTTCTTCTAATATTCTTGTACTTGCTCGAAATTCTAGTAATTTTCACCGAACAGATAAATTATATTTGAACTTGAATTCTAGAGTATATACCAAATTTTATTGATTTAAATAGTTACAATTATGAACTACTGCGTTTGCATGTATGCAAAAGTACAGACCGATAGACAGTCAACAGTTAGACTGATTTGGTACAAAATTTGATAAGTAT
Source organism: Argiope aurantia (assembly GCA_026543865.1). Lineage (NCBI taxonomy): Eukaryota > Metazoa > Arthropoda > Arachnida > Araneae > Araneidae > Argiope > Argiope aurantia. The sequence continues at coordinate 60,101 of JAPMOR010021879.1, forward strand.
TTACATTTTAGATGATAAAAACGTTGTATCGAATTTTATCCACATAGCTTTTTGCGCTTTGAGTTTATCGAATATACTTGTAATCGAACAAATAGACATACAGACTTCCTATAAATATTCATTCAAAATCCGACAGAAATATAAATGCTGGCTTGTAAGTTCATATAGAAAATTTAATCCGTTCAGTTCCAACCGTTTTTGAAATATCGTACTCACAGACAAACGTACATGATGCCAAAAATATGTTTTTCGGACTATAGGCCTAAAACGTGGATATTCGTCAAAGTTTCGAATCCGAATTTTTGTTACGATATTGTTACGATATCATCACGATATAGTCTGGCATTCAGAATATCGTACAATATCGAAGAATTATCATACACTAATGTTTTCTAATAGAGTTATGAGGAAAACAGCATAACATAATAAAGCATGAAAGAATGCACAAATGTTCATATCTCAACACAAAATATTAGCGTCAAATAGTCACCGAACAACGCATTTGATATTTACATAATAATATTCTGCGAGAATCTTACAGAAGTTAGAAATGACTGTTGATTGTCTTTAAATTTCACCACTTGAATATGTGATAATAAGAATTAAGCTTCCATTCGGGTTCTTATATCTGAAATATTTTCATATATTAATCTAGGAATTTCGGCTAAAATATATTGAATTTAAATACAATTCAAATTTTTATAACAAGTCAAACACTGTTGATACTGTAGGCTATTTTTTTTTTTCAAATTTGTTATCTTTGAATCAATATTTTATACATATTTAGATTTCATTTTAAATGTATTTAAGAATTAAAAGTTGTAATTTTTGATTATTTTTCATTTGTTTTCCAATTAGATCAAAGATTTTATTAATAAAATTATAAAACATTACAACAATGTTTATATAAAACTCCCTTTGGGTTGCTATTAAATGTAAAACAAAGATCGTAATTTAGTTAATTTCATCTTTCAATTCCCTTTCTTAGAACTTTCATTTTATTGTACTAAAAAAATGGCAGTAAATTATTCTGTCTAAATTTAAATGATTAAATTTCCAAAAAATGAGACATAACTATTCTCTAAGAAAATAAATCAAATGAAAAGTATTTTCTAAGAAGTAATATAAATACTAAGCAATCTAATGAAATAACTAATCAACATAATAAGTATTAAAAGCAATCTAATGAAATAACTAACTAACATAATAAGCCTTGAAAGCAATCTAATGAAATAACTAACCAACATAATAAGAATTGAAAGCAATCTAATGAAATAACTAACATAATAAGCATTGAAAGCTATCTAATAAAATAACTAACCAACATAATAAGCATTGAAAGCAATATAAATCTAATAACAGGTAAATGGGCAATATGAATTTTCATACGATCTCTTAAGGGCATTCTTTAATTCTGCCAGTCTTAATCATTAAAAAGCAAACTGTATTTATATTTAAAATATTAATATGTCAAAAATACTTACTAAATATCACTAATATGATCAAAACATTTAGAATTTGACTTTTTCGCCATTATATATATTGACTCAAATAATATAAAATATATTTACTATGTTTAAAGCCTTTTTCAAATTGAAAGTATGTGGCACTTTGGTATTAGTTATTGAATCATGATTAGAGTAGACACCCTATATAAACTTCACTCTTACGATTGAAGAAATACTTGTTCAATCAATGAGATTCTTACAGTATCAGGATTTTTTTTTATATATTCATTGTTGATTAAAAAAAGAGTATCACAGTCTCAGGGACATTTTATATATTCATAGTTGATAAAAAGACTTTTACCGTATCAGAGATTCTTTATATATCCATAGTTGATTAAAAAAAAAGACTCTTACAGTATCAGGAATTTTTATACATTCATAATTGATAAAAAGATTCTTACAGTATCAGGGATTCTTTATATATCAATAGTTTATAAAAAAGACTATAGGCATTCGTATTTATTTGTAGTCTTTGGTGTTGTAACAAATTCAGGAAATTTATTTCACAGTAGCGCTTTCAGCACGTGCGACATTAAAATGCGTAAAATAAGAGATCAGGTAGGATAAAATTCACAGAAACGTGATTCGTTAGTAAAATAAATTCGTCATCCTCATTTGATAACCGATAGAAAGCATCCTTAATCTTCTGTTAGGAGCGGGCTTTCTCTTAGACCGCTTGGATATATTTTGTAATCGACCTTGAAATCAATTGCCGATTATTTTGAGTTCTTTTCATAGTTTCTTGTGTTCTTATTGTTAGTTATTTTAAGTTTTTGAGTTTGCTTCATAGGCATTTTGAAGAATGGGTAATTTATGAACTTTCGCCGTCAGTCTTCCAGTTCCATTTAAAAATGCCATTCAGATATTGCTATCCTTAAAGGCTCTATCCAAAAAATCAAGCCTCTAAATAAGGTATTATATTTACATAGAATACCTTTTCAATAATTTAACACAAAATTTATTTGACTTGAGAGTGTATTTTTCGAGAAATATTTAACATTCTAGCAACTGATAAATTGATATCTAGTATTACTGAATATTGATAATAATATACAGGAATATGAAGGGGAAAAAAATATAATATATTTTATAATACGACTAAACAAGGAATCGATTGTATCAATAAAATGTATAAATAATAGAAGTAGCAAAAAAAAAGAAATTTCAAATAATAATTTTTTACGCAGTGCTAATCACCATGTAGATAAATTTCGAAATTGTATTTATTGGCAATAAAAATACAATAAACCGATGCGATTTTCTTAGCAAATTGGCTTTCTCATTACTGGCACTTAAAAAAAGGCGTCTAAACTGTTTGACATTTAACTTTAAAAAGGCGTTTGTCATTTTCATCACATCAAGCTTCAAAATGCAATTGCCTGAAAGAGATTACATTCTGTTGAGAAAATACTTTATCGAAAGTTAGGCCGATACCTTCAAAACATCAAGACAAGGAGATTCATGAAATTGACATGTTACATATTTTTGAATATATATATGTTGAACATAGCAATATAAAAATAAAATCTCTTATGAAATCTATGAATCTGAGTAAGAATTATTATGTTTAAATCCCTTTTTTTGATATTTTCAAATTTACTCTTTGATGTTTGAATATATATATTAATTTATTTCCTTTATTGGAATAAATTAATACTAATTTGTATTTATTTTAACGATCTGTGAGGATATGAAATTTTATTAACTTTAAAATTTAAGTTATTTTATGTCCTTTACTTTTGATCGATTTATCAATTATATTTTATATTGTTATAATATGAATAATGTATTTAAAAAAATACTTGATTGCAAAAATCAGAAATTAAGACTTTGTAGATAAAAGAAAAAACAGGAATGTAATCTGAAAAATCACCGCGCCTAATATGAAGCATAAATAGCCTCATATAAAGAAGAGATAATTTATGTTGCAGCAGTTCAATCGTAAAATGTTTCTGAAAGTCATTTCAAATACAGCCATATTTCACGAAATACTTAGTCACTGTTTATATTCTGTGACTACATGAATTAGCATTTCACTGAATTTTTTTATTTATTTATTTACTTCAATAGCATTGTTTAATTTAATTGAAAAATCAATACGAATATTTTGGGAAAAAAGGTTTGTCTGAATAGAAGAATAAACAGATAAATTTCAAATTTGTATACATCAAATTAATAATAAATTTAATAATGATTTTTTATGCAATTTGAAAATAAGGAAAATTAAGAGTATTTCAATTTATTTTCTATTTATAAAGAAAAAATATAGGAACAATTGAACGCTTATAACGTTTAATTAATACTTAATCATTTAATTAAATACTTAATAATGAACATGAATTAAAAAATCTAAGTTTCTTCTGCAAATACGAAAAAAGCTTTAGTACTTAAAGTTTCTTTCGTGAATATATAATTTTTCAACGTAAAAAAATCTAAATATTGTTTTTTTAAATAATAAACATATTATTTTTATATTTTGTCTCAATAATAAAGTATAACAGCAACTAAATAAACCAATGAAACAAAAATCGGTAATTTTGAACACTTTTTTTTTGTATCGCCATCTTTAAATTTCAAAACAATTTTTGAATTTTTTTTATAAAAAAAATTCTTCTGTCATTCACTATATAATAAAAACTTTACGGAATGCTTTGAAATTTGATCTTAAATAACATTAAAAAAACTTGTATTTGAATGCGTTTTTTTTTCATTATTTTTATCCGTCAATTTCTTTTTTTTTTTTTTTTACTCAAATACAATAAGTTTTCTTGATTTATTACTTTCTGAGAAATGAAATAATATCATTTACTCACAGAGAAGTTAAGTTCTACATTCTTAAAGTCAGATCAATTTTGAAAATACAGGAAGTAGGTAAAACATTCTCAAGTTATCACCAAAATGCATAAATAAACAAACAAACAATCGGTATTGAGAAAAAAAATTCAATAAGCAAAAATGACTATCATTATTATCCTACAATTTTTTTCTCCTACGCTAACGACATTTGGAAGACACTACGAAGAGTACAACAATACCTTAGATAGAATCTTTCATGGATTCTTAGCTTTTATGGAGTGAATAAAATGAATCAGTGAAGAAATCTAGCCATTTAGTTGTTCCGCTAAGTAATCACAGTTGCTTATTAACTACAGACTGTCAACCTGCTTTCGAATGACTTCCATTTCAGTACAGTGGCGAAATCTTCAATGTTCCGTCACTTCAATTGTGTACTTTCCTACTCATCTTCGTAATATTTTTTTTTTCTAGAAATAAGTCGAGATGCTTTTACGGGCAATTTTCAAATGAAAAAAAGAAAGTATATAATGATTATCCCAGTCCAAAACATTGGAAAAATATACGCCCATTCATTTCTGAAGACATGACAATGGCCAAGAATCTGCAGAACTGGACAACTTTTCTTTATTCCACCTTTAAAAGTCAAGACATTCTTCGTAGCTGAAGGAATTTAATCTCAGTCTTACTTAAACACTGCTTTCGCCACTAACCTAGTAATTCCTCTTATGAGCTTAATAAAATCAGTTTACGAAGTTAATTCTAGTTTACGAAGTATTGTGGAAGTACTGTAATCGTCAAAAAATTCGTACTCGAGATTTTTATGTTCTACTTTTCAAATTTTTCTGGATCCGAGAAAACATATTTTTGAAATTATGTATGCCTTTAAATACAACAACTCAAAAGCTCTTTAACCTGGACGACTGAATTCCTGTATACGGAATCAGGATCAAATTTGTAAATTTCTTTCAAATTTTGAACAAAATCCATTAAAAATAAGTCTGTTGGCCTGGTTGTTCGAGTACACTTACTCGTAACTAGATAACTTATTAAAATGCAAAGAGCTTAATAGAGAAGTTTAAGAGATAAAGAAACTTAGAGATAAGAGACTTAAAGAGATAAAACTTTGTATCCAAGTTTAACATCTAATATATAGATACTCATCAATGATTACTCAACTAAACAACTCAAATGTATGCTCCAAATGATTTACTGAGTAAAACTATAAATCTTTCAAATTTTTCTTTAAAAGTTTAATTGGACAAAAATGACAACTCATCATTAAAACAGAGCACATCATATAAAACCCTAATACAGAAAATTATGATGTCAAATTATAGTGAAAACTTTTCTATGTCAGAACAAAACAATAATGTAAAATTTAATCATCAAATTATCATTGAATTAATTAAAACCAGTTTTAATTAATGGTGGTACTAAAATGCAATACAATATAGAGGTAACTAAAACGTATAATTGTTTGATAAAAATTTTAAGTGGCCAAAATCCAGGAAAAGTCTTGCATACAGTACACACACAAGGCCATTCGTTTAATAAAAGGAATTATAGGATTTTTATAACATCTTAAACAATGCGGTATTATTAGTTATCATTTCGGTAAAATCTATATAACTGTAATTTTAATAAAGCGTACCAACCTTGTCTGAAATGGTAACGGAAAAAAAACTATCAGGCAAGGTCTTTTCTGGAATAATTTTAAAAATAAATTGCATACAAAGCATATAAACGTAAATAATGAAACCCTAGTCACTCGAAATGTCACGAAATCAAAATCCGAAACTCTGAGCTTAAAATATTCCCACGACTTATGAAACATTTTTCCTCAACCAAGAATAGTTTTCCTCTCTTTGACCTCGTTTCAGTTTTACTTCATCCATTTATTTAATGCACATTTAATCGAAGTACTTTTTTTCCCAAGGAAAACTTTTAAAAACGGTTGATTTTTTTTTGTATACTTCATTAATTTTTTAAGAACTGATTTCGAGATATTTAAAAAAATGTCTAATGATTTCGGAGTCTTCAGAATTTCTGCGAGGTCTAAAATTAATTTCTCACCTAAATCGTGATCTTGATTTGATTTAATTTTTTTCTGAATAATCTTTACAATATTCATGAATTTAGACATTTAGACCATAACGTGATGTATGCTTTATAATGTAAAATGCAAATTTTAAATGCTAAAATGATATAATAAATCTAATGAAATTCAAGAATATCTATGTCAACTTTTGAACAGAATTTGAACCTTAAATTCTTTATATGTTGCACTAAATTTAAAATACAACATTATGCTAATTCTGGAAACATTGTAAACGTTATTAATGTATCCAAAAAGTATTATAAATGTTATTTTTGTCATTATTATAATTTTATATAATAATCAAGCTCAACAGATTTGAGATTTTTTTAAACTAAAACTTATCAAATAAAAATGTATTTTGGTTCGGAATTTAGGCCTATTTTGCTGTAATTAAAAGATTAGCCATGTTAATTTAATGACTACATTAATCTTGAAAGAGGTGAACTAACCACATTCTCTGAAATCAGTTAATTTCATTAATTATCATAATAATGTATTAATACATTGTAAAATATAATTGTATTTATTGGTATAATGAATTATACATTCCAGACCCTTCCAAAACAGATATAAAAAAAATTAATTATTGCAAAAAAAAAATTATGGTTCATTGTAAGGAATATGTTTGCAGGAAGTGCAATGGAATCTGTAGGAAATGAAATCATGCAACGGAATACGTTTAAAGAAAATATTGTCACCAGATTATCCAAGGAAGTGAAAAAGTAATGAATTACAAAAATCGTTGTAAATGAATGCTATTTTTGTTATTTATCCACTTAGATATTAATTAAATTAAAAGTAATTTCTGGTCAAGAAAATTTTTAAAATATCTATCTCAAAGACGGTTTATAGTAAGGAGAAAAAAATATATGTTCAATGCCCATTCTAATTCCAGGATAATTCGATAAATGTGATGCCACGACTACGATGTTTCGAACTAGAAGTTCCAAACATTGTAGTATTATGATGTAACTTTGATTTGTAAATTATTATTTAGTCTTGATTTGTCTGCTTTGTCTTCATTTGTTTTCATTGCATGACCAATTGCATTTTGTATGTAACGTTTTCTGCCAGTATATCGCTTCAGAATGCCAATTTAAAAATATTGTCATGTTAACCAAGGGGGAAATAGTCTTCCAAAATTTTATCGTATATTCTCCAACTTTATTGTACGTAGATCTTATCACCCTTCCCACATAAAATTGCGGATCTTGGGTAAAGCCGCAAACACCTTACATGGCATTGGTGGATAATAGTTACAAAGTATAAATCTGTGGCGTGAATGCAGCAATTTTATTGACTATACTAAGAGAATATTTATTTTGGGTGATTTTTTTACCGGCTGATTGATACCAAAATTTTATATGAAGCATAATCATATAACCTAATCATAATCATACCATATTTGGTATGTAATCATAAGGTAGCATACCAAATTTCATTAATTTAAGTCATTGCGTTTGCATGCACGTGTAAGTACAGACCGACAGATGGTCTATCATTTGAAGGATTCAGTCCAAAATTTGAAGAGTATTTATATTTTGGTTTTAAATCTGTGCTCCAAATTCTATTATTATTCTATTTATCTTTTTGCGCTTTGTAATTATCGAACCTCTAGACAGGCAGACTTCCTGTGAAAGGATTTCGCTGAACATCTGACAGAAATCCGCAAATTTGGTCATAATTCCATATATACAGTTTCAGCCATGTAGATTAAAGCATTTTAGAGCTCATGTATAAACAGATAAACAGACATAATGCCAAAAGTAGGTTTTCGAACTCGGAAAAGGTAAAAACATGGAGATATGTCAAAATCTTTTTAACGATTAATATACGGCGCATATGAGAAAGTAAAAATAGATAATGCTATGAATTATGTAAAATAGATATTAGTCAGTGATAAACAGTTTGAATTTGTTTCAACTTAGTCGGAGGGATATATTAAATTACTTATACTGATTATTCACAACTTAGCCAACTTGTAGCGTGTAAATGAATAACACTTTTAAACATTTTGCTTAAAACTAATTTTGAACAGTTCATTAAAATTTTCAAAAAATGGCAAGGAAATAAAATTGGTATCACTGAAATACTAATTTTTCTTTCAATTCTGCAAAAATATGAAAATGGTTTTTGTGAAATAATATGCTTCGAATTTATTGGAGAAAAACATTGAATTTTGATTATAATTAATTAATTAAAAATTTGAAAAATTCTTTCGTAATGGCGACTAACTACCAAAGAAATAATTACATGCCAAATTTTATAGTTCTAGAACTAAGAACTATAGATTGTTCCGAACTATTTTAAAATCAAACATCAGACTATTTATGGATAGCTCGTTAGTCTAATAACTCAGAAAATAATCTCAATACGAATTCATTGCTCCGCTTAAATTATATCATTTTAAAATAAATTCATAAAATTAAGAATATATCAAATCATAAGTCTAGCTTAATCGTAACTGTTGCCAATACGATTCCATGGAAAAATTCATAAAGACCGATTCCTTTTTTTTTTTTTTTTTTTTTTTTACTATTCGAGATTATACCAGAGTTTTTAAACGTTATGTTGTTTGCTCCCTGCCTGTAGATATTATTTTAAATGTAATTTCAACACCTTTATGGTGACTCATTTTATGAATATTTTTTTCATTGTGGGATTGCCTTTAGTTGTTCTAATTGGGAACAACATCCTTCAACAAAGTGGTTAAAATAAAAAACCGAATCTTGAACTTGCGTAGTTACAGTTCACTTCAGAACAGACTGGAACGATCATTGTTAACTGTGACTTTTAGAATAATTTTAGGCTTATTTGATTCATTTTCATTTTTGGAAGCATCTAAGAAACTTATTCGACATCGGAAATATCTTTAGCATTTGTATATTCAAAAATAAAAAGTACAGTGATAAATAAAGATAATAAATTTAATTTTTATATGCAAAAAATATAATAGTGTATTAGCAGACATTCGAACCTGCATTACCTTTTTTTCTGCACAATAAATTACTTCACTTTATATCGTTAAGAGTAATTTGAAGGTCACGAAAACAAAGATCACGCTGTAAGTAATTATATTTCAAAAGGTCATTCCCACTGCTTCGAACAAAACATCAACGGAAACGATACAAAAAAAAATTAAATACATTTGGCGAGACTCGGATCAGGAAATACGAATCGTGACTCTCTTAAATAGTCCCCTTCTCTAAACCAATGATTGAAATATTGTGGATGCAGCAGCAGCAAAAATATTTCTCTCCAATTACGCAATACTGTTTCTTCTTTCTCTGAAGAGGGAGAACTGTAAACCGCAAACTTCTCCTCTATGCTTAGTGGATCTCATAGTTTACATTTGATTTGAAGGAGTAACTCGAGGAAATAAAAGGTGGTTTATTTTCAAGGCGCAGCGGCCAGGTAAACAAGTGAGATAAGAACTTCCGGAGGCACGCGAGGTGACGGAACTGTCTGAAAGCATCGGAATCTAAGGGCGATCAGTGAATGATTGAGTACATGATTTTAGAGGAGGAATTGGAAGATTTTGTTTTGTGATGTAGACTTTTGAAGTAAGTTATGGTTTAATCGATAATATCTTTAAATTATTTGCTTTATAAAAATTTAAATAATTATTTTGTGATTGATTGGCGTTTTGATGATTGATATCTAGATCATTATTGTACATTAAAATTATATTTGCTGTACTTAATTATGACTAGACAGCAATTTAAATAAACTGCCTTGGGATTATTAATAGTTGTTAGAATTATTTTTTAGTAAAATTATAGGCAAAATTATGTGAATGTGAATTTAATCAGCATAGCTATAAAAATATTTTCAGATTTTTTAAAATTAAATCAGGTAGGTGTGATATGAAATTAAAATAATTATTATATAAATTTTAAGAAAAATAAATATCCTTTTAAAATTAGCGGAACCAATCATTTGATGGTCAATCATATTAGAATTGATTTGAATTTAAAACGCTTCTATTTTTATTTTATTTTTTTATCTTAGGACATTTTATAATATTTTATATGATATAGATTCCAAACGTAAGTTTTGAAAGAATAATTATAAGTATACATCAGAGAAACAAAAATTACTTCCATAATTTATAATTTCGTATTTAAATGCTGCGTAGAAATTTTTGATGAAATCAGAAAATAAAATAATTATTTAATAAAAAATATAAAAAAATTAATAAATATAATTTTTTTAAATGTTAAAATGTAAAACTTTATATTTAAATACAGTTTAGAGGTTTTTGAAGAAATCTGAAACCGGAATAATTATCTTGCAACTATCAAAATTTTCATATTTATATAGCATTTTCATAAACATTTTTGTAAAAACTCAATATATTTTTTTAGGAAACACATTTCTAAATTTGCTTGATTTTTCATTGAATTTTTTCTTAAATTAATTTCAATGTTATTTAATTAAATATAACCAGCAAATTTTCTAAATTTCTTTTGTAAATTAGTAAAACGTATTGCAATTGTCCAATTGATTAATATATCTACATTTAAAAAATTGCAGATTTAAAAAAATTAACTTTAAAGTTAATAATTGTTCTTTATTGTTGTATTAATTATTTCTATAATTAATGCAATTATTATAATTTTGCACTAAAAAGTGTAAAAAAAATTACAACAATAAAAATGTTCAAAATAAGTAATATTTTATAAAGTTAGAAAGAAAACTTAAAATAATAATATTAGCTGTAAAAATTGAAATATATCATTATGATATTTTTACTTTCGGTATTAATTATTGGATTGCCTTGTTTTGGCTGAAATTTTGTTAGAATAGATGCACACTATATAATGTGTTGCCCTAATAAATTATTTGATTCGTCAAGATTATCAACATTGTATTAAAATATAGCCAGTTTTGAAAACAGTTTTGACATTCTTTTTTCTATTCAGTGTAATAAATAGAAGTATTTTAATTTTATATAAAAAAAACATAGCATCATGCCAACCAATATAATAATCCATCTTCCTTTAACTTCCGCATAATATTTTTTTATTATTATGCGGAATTCCGTATTATTATTTTGTTGTGGTCACTGAAGACTGCTCTACAAATAGATATCTTTAATATGATGAATATCAATTAACTTCCCATTTATCTCTTCCTATGTGATTAACATATTTTACTGATATGCCTCCTCATTTTAGAATTTCACTTTCCTTCCGTCCTTCTGGAACCTACCATTTAAAAACTTCCTAAATGCAAATTAATTTAAATTTTCAAATCACGTTGCATTATATAAGTTTTACAGTATTTTTATTGAGCAAGCATGATGAAGTCCAACTTCATTAGAAAGAGGAAAGAGCTCTAAGTGATCAACCGGTTTAAGAAAATGATCTTTTCACGAAGACAAATCTTTCTCATTCAGTAACCTTAACCCTGGAACAGGCTGTTATCACATCAATGGATATTTCTAGACGAATATTAATGGAACAGAGAGATCACGCATCGTTTATGCGATGTTATAATTTGATCTCAACTCTTTTAACATTCGCATTCGAGAAAATTCACAAAAGTAAGCAATTTTGTTTATTGCATGTAATTTTAAGCTGATAAATATGACTTTAATAAACCATTTTAGGCCTTTTAATTTCGGCTTATTTTGTTCTTATATAATATTCATAATTTTATTGCGTAGTAGCAGATTTTCTGTAGATTTAGAACAGTTTCAGAACAATTCCAATAGATAAATAAGGAAAAATATAGTACTTAATCACGATATGATAAGGCTTGAACAAAGAATATTTCTTCGAATAATCTTTTTTAGAGTGCATTTTTTTTTCATCTGAAAATTCGTGTTTATCTTTTGCTAATTTTCTTAATTAAATGTAAATTTAACCTTGGCATTGAAAAAAAAGACGATTTTATTTTGTTTTGTATAAGAATATTATCCGCCATTGGTTATCGGCTAATTTCGTTGGGCTTCTCGGTTGGAAAAATTTCAAATTGGATTTTTTTTATACGCCTTTTGTATGTACTTTAGTCCTAATGTCTTCCTCAGCAAAGTAATTTTAAACATTTAATTTTAAATTAAATTAAATTTAACCTAAATCGTACTATTTTAGAAATCTTAAACAATCATGTTCACAATTTCATTTGAAAATTGGCGTTTTTCTTTTGATAATTTTCTTAATTAAATATAAATTTAACATTGGTATTGAGAAAAAAGACAATTTTGTTTTGTTATTTGTATAAAAATATTATCCACCATTGATGATCGACTAATTTCGTTGGGATTCTCCGTTGAAAAAATTTCAAATTGGATTTTTTTTATTATTATTATTATTTTGTATGTACCTTAATCCCAATGCCATCCTCAGCAAAGTAATTTTAAATTTTAAATTTTAAACTAATTTATATTTAATATAAGTGGTATTATTTTAGAAATCTTAAAAATTATGTTCATTTTCTCTAATTAACCGTTTATTTATTTGTCATTTAACCTGAAATTTTAGGTTTAATTTTAAGCGAAGCGTAATTAAACTGCAACCAATCCAATAGCATGCTTGCAGAATCGAGACACGTTTGTAAAATATTAATTAGGATGAATAAATGAAATATGAATTATATTTTTTATAATAATATTAATAGAATAATCATAATCATATTATATTATAATTTTTAATGAAAGTTTTGGAAAGTTTGGCTCATTTTTAATAAAAATTTTAATGAAAGTTAATTCAAAATTTTTAATGAAAGTTTGGCCCATTCTTCATAACATTGCTTTCAACATCTAATCATTCGATAATTTGAGTTTTAGCCTAGTAATTTGACTTAAAAATTATTCTCTAATTTCATTTCACTAGCAAAAGCGTACTTTTAATATGCTATTTATTTTTATTATGTTCAAATTTTTAGTCTTCATAATTCCCTATTATGACCTCTTGTAATCATATTGTAATTATAATAAATATTATGGACTCTTGCAATCAATTTTTTTTTCTCCCGAATTCACTACTGTAATCAAAATTCAATTTAAATTAATCAATTAATAGATAATTAATTTTTGGAAATATTATATAATGCTGTATTGTTGCCCGTAATAAAGTACTTGCAAAATTACAAAGCTCTAGTTTATAAGAAATTGAGTGAACAATCGATTATGAAAGTATACAGGGTGTTTCAAAAACCTTGACCGCGACTTTTATTCGTTAAATATTGATCATAGATATACACTGTAAATTACAAATTTGCGTAAAAAAAAGGTGAAATCTATTCAAAGTTTCAAGAAATTAAAACTTTAAAAAAATTTAAATATTTATACGACCCTCGTGCACAAAAAAAGTGTGTAAAATATTCCTCATAGACTAATAAGGTCATGTACAAAATATCAGCATTTTATCACAAAAAGTCTCAAAGATATGAAACTACATGAATGCTGACTTAAACCACTTTTCGATGCCTGGATATGAGTTCGCAAAGAGGAAAAATAATGTCGGATGTTCGTGTTTTAGGTGTCGTACACAAATTAATAAAGAAAGTAATGATTGAATAAATAAATAATAATTTTGCTATTTATTGGTTCAAAAGTATTGATAATTTATAGAAATAATAACTTAAAGGAAAGATTACATAACTTGTTCAAAATGTTTTCCATCCATGCCAATGCAGAGCTGCATTCATCTAATGACACTTCTGTACCCTCTATCAAATTATTGTTCGATGATGCCACGACAACCCTCTAAAATGGGTTTTTGCAATTCTGCTTTATTTAAGGGAGGTGACAAATAAACCGCTGTACGTAAACGACCCCACAAAAAGATCCATAGGCGTTAAATTAGGTGATCTAGGAGGAAATTCGACTGGACCATGCAAGCCAATCCACTAATCTGGAAACTTGTTATTTAACAAGTGTTTCACAACAATAATATGGTGAGCTGGAGATCCATCATGTTAGAACCAAACATGTGAAAGTACTGTTAGAGGAAGTTCCTCCATAAAATCAGGAATAACCACATTTAGAATCTCATTAACATATATATCTCCTGTCAACGTATCATCATACAGTATGGGTCCAAGAAAGCTGTATTTGAAAATACTACACCATTCATTCACAGAAAATTGCCTTTGATGATGAATAGCACTACCACGAATAGATTTGTGTCTGACCAAAAGTGCTAATTTTCAGGATTTATGCATTCATCTTGTTTAAAATAGCATTCGTCTGTCCAAATTATGTTTTTCAGGAAAGAGAGATTAGCATTTTCCTGATTAAAAGCCAAATTACAAAAATCTAGACGTTATTCATAATCTGTTGGCTCCTGTCCCTGCACACCATGAATGCTAAAAGGATGCCATCTATTCCATCTCAGTATTCTCTACACTGATGCGCGTGATAGGTTCATTTCTGAAGCAGCACTACGAACACTACTATGTGGATGACAGCAAAAGCCAAAATATCAATTTCTTCATCAGTTGAGTGAAGTATGGGCCTACCTGGTCCACCTACAGAATATATGCTTTCACGCATTCGTTGCTCTAATCGGGAAAAAAATCCCCCAAAAGTATGTCGGGAATCGGGATCTTTACGCCAAAATTCCCCTTGCAGTTTCACCAGCATTGTAATTGCATAAACTATACAGCATTAGGATTTCAAAAAGTTCTTCATTGCTACATTGTGACATACTGTTTGTACAGGCTAATTGCACTCTCAAAATGCAGCGGAAGTGTGAAATATTTAAGTGCAAGTTATTCTTACGTAAGCTACGCTATTGATCAATTACAGAGCACAAATAGCATAATATAAAGCGCGTCTGTTGAGATTACGGGACGCACCAATCCGAGGCATAGCTTATGCAAACATATGTAAGTTCATTTACTGTGATATTTTTAAGTTATATTCTGCAATTCGTGATATAAAATTTTAAAGTATTTTTCAGGAAGAATAGATTTTGAAATTTGTATTTAAAACTAAAGATATGAAACATATTTAATTTCCTTATGATGCATTACTGCATCGCGTCATCTGCACTGAAGCTGTAAACATTTGTATTTTAATTTGTAATTGACCCTTCACCAACTTTGTTTTAAAATATCTTTGAGAGTTTTCATGATAAAATTCTTAACTTTTGTACATGACCTTATTAGAGGATGGAGCACATTTTACTCACTGGGAATTTTTTTGCACGGAGTTCATACAAAAAGTTAAATTTTGTATTTTTTTAAGTTTAATCCCCTGAAAATTTTTTATCGCTTTTTTTACGCAACTTTGTAGTTTACAGTACATGTCTATGATATGCCTATGATCGTGGCATTTATTAAATGATTTGCCTCCGAGTATGGCTAATGAATAATAATTTTAAATCAGCGGAATGATTTCTCTGACACTTTTATATATACACCCAAATAAAGATCTTATACCTTCTCTAGTCTCATAAAAGTTATGAATTATGGGCAAGACCATAAACGCTACAAATACGTAAATTTTTATTTTAAAGTCCCATACATTTTAGAGTCCCATAAATGTATGTATGTATGTATTAGAGTCCTATACATACATACACTTGTAAAACTTAGTATGATAACGAACCTGAGTATGCATTTTGGATGCCTTTCTTTCAATAAATTGAAACCAAAATTTGGTACAGAATTAAAATTTTAGTAAATAAATCACATATTAATTTCCTTTTATCTAAGTCATTGCATTTTTAAGTTAATGTGTTTTCATGCATAAGGCTATACAGGTCGACAAGCGGTCAACAAATTGACAAATCTTGTTTAAAACTTAGTATAAATCTACATTTCAAATCTAAAACTTTAAATTAAATTGTATCTAACTTGATTGTTTTGTAGTGATAGTGTATCACTTATACAATCTCTCTTCAATCTTTATAGATTACTTCTAAAATATAATATAAATCTATAAATTGGAGTAAAGAGATCATTAATCAAATTCCATCCATCTAAATGTCTGATATATATAATTTTCAAAACGTATTTTTTGCACGTATGGAAATTCTGAAAGTTGACGTTTCGTCAAAATCTGCATTTTAAATCTACATTTTAAATCTAAAACTTTAAATTAAATTTCATCTAACTTGATTGTTTTGTAGTGATCGTGTATCACTTGATCTTATACAAACTCTCTTCCTCTTTATAGATTACTTCTAAAATATAATATAAATCTATAAATTAGGAGTAAAGAGATCATTAATCAAATTCCATCCATCTAAATGTCTGATATATATAATTTTCAAAGCGTCTTTTTCGCACGTATGGAATTCTGAAAGTTGAAGTTTCGTCAAAATCTGCATTTTAAATCTACATTTAAAATCTACATTCTAAATCTATATTTTAAATCTAAAACTTTAAATTAAATTTTATCGAGATTGTTTTGTAGTGATCGTGTATCACTTGATCTTATACAAAGTCTCTTCCGTTTTATAGATTACTTCTAAAATATAATATAAATCTATAAATTCGCAGTAAAAAGATCATTAATCAAATTCTATCCATCTAAATGTCTGATATATATAATTTTCAAAGCGTCTTTTTCGCATGTATGGAATTCTGAAAGTTGAAGTTTCGTCAAAATCTCGAAGTCGAAAATGTTTTCATGATTACAATATTTTCTCTTTTTATTCTTCATAAACAAGAAAGTAAAAACTCGCTGAATCGTTTCATTGAGAAAATTGTATTGTCTAAAATCTATTTTTAAAAAAATAAAAATTACAAATTGTTTGAATTTAAAAATTGAAATTTAATTGAAGAATTTTTATTCTGTTAATTTTTATAATTCACTAAAGAAACTGAATAAAAAAAATTAATATTTAAACTACATATAACAAAAAATAATAATCAAAGTTATTGTTTTAACGTGGAAATACAAAAATTTGTTTGAAAAAAAAAGGAGATTTTGTAATTTTCCTATTGTTAATATAGTTAGGATGATATTGCGATAAACAAAAAGATTCCGATTTCAATGCAAGTTTTTTTTTCTTTTAATAGAGAAGCTCATTTCAATAATCATTTAATTCTGAAATATTCTCAATAATTATAATTAAATGTAGCAATTAATCAAATAAAGTACAATGAATGAGAATCATTAATTACTTGGTTAATAGAAAGTTGATGGAATTGATAAGAAATGGAATCAAATTGCTGCTATCTTCTATCCGGGGCATTCCATCATCATAATGTAATACTTTAAATTCTTTTAAAAAGCAAAGTATACTTTAGCAAAAAAAAAAAAAAAAAAAAAAAAAAAAAAAAGAATAGAATCAAGAATGAAGCGGAGGGAAACGGTCCCTGATCATGGATTCGGTTAGTGGAAGATAGGGCATTCTACAGAGCAAAGGGACGTATTGGAGGAATGTCTGCAATACCAAAAAGGCACCTTTTATCCATAATAAATGCTACAATGCTTTAATGACTCCAGATGATGAATCAATTTGAGTT
>JAPMOR010021879.1:77942-92806 GCA_026543865.1 Argiope aurantia
GCAGTCTGACTGATATTGTTCAGAGCTGTTATTTAATTACAGATTCACTGTTTGAGCTGTATGTTGATTTCTACAAGTGTTGTCTTTGTTCATACTTTGGATGTGTTTTATTGCCTCTAATTCATGTTTCAGCTGAATTGCATGTTGTTATTCTTATTTTCTATTAACATCGTTATTATGATTTTTTGTAACAGTATCCAGAATTCGTGATAAATTAAAGTTTAAACGAACATTTATCTGAAGCTCAAAAGCATGGCTTGAGCATGGTCATAAATGGCTGAAATGATCATCAAATATTTACGTGAATATTGTATAATGGCATTCATATTTCTTCATTTTAATTTCCTGATTTCTATTTCATTCAAAATTTCCTCGTTGTTGAATTCATAACTAAATGAATACAATTTCTATTTAAATTAAAAAATTTGAAATTACCTACTTTTAATGTATATCATGAAAATTTATTTTTCACTGTTGCCCTGCGTGTAAAACGCAATGTCTTAGATTAGTTTTAATTAAAAATTATGCTCAGATACACACATTATCGTTCTTCTTTCTTAGAGTTAAATTCAGAAATTAATTTTGATTTGCGGATTTAAGCTATATTTCAAATGATTATGATGAAATAATAGTTAAAATAATAATATACACATCTGAAACTTCGAAGTAAGTTTTTCACTTGCGCTTTTATTTCGTAGTATACACACTTTTCAATTTGTACGCGCAATAATTTTGTATTCAACTAATTCATATTTCTCAGTCTTATGAAATAATAAACAGAAATTTCAATTAAATGCATTCCAAATAAATAGTTTAACAGCTAAGAAAGACAGTATCTCGGGCAAACAAGTTTACCGTCAATGAGGATCAATATTCAATGAGCTTAACATATTATTTCGTTCCTGAAGAATAAATATTTTCGAGTCTGTGCTAAAAAATTTATCTTGATGAATAAAATATCTATCTTTTCATATAAAATCTAAACTTATTTTTCTTAAATAATGAAATTAAACTACATTTTTTTTTATAATTTCATTTAAAACTAATTTGGACTTCAAGGAATAAAAGCATTTGAGAAAACAAGCGAAACTTAAAGAAGAATTTTGCATTTTGTAAATTTAAAAAAAATACGTTCATTTGTTTCACTCATCAGTACCTGTTAAAAGAAAAGCTATTTTTTCAACAGCGATTGTTGAGTTGCAGTTTGCATGCAAGATGTAACTAATAAACGATGCCGTGTTTCCTGGATACGATAGAAATAGAAACAGATGAAGTCTGAATGATGTAACTATCTTCAGGCGGTCATTACATCAAGGACTTTTCGTCTGAAGTGGTCGAACGCTTAACAGTATTACCACACAAGAATAGTCAGATATACGATGACCTTCATTTTCTGCGGGCTTTAAAGTGCAGGTCATTGGTTCATCTGTGTTGTTTGGAGTCCACTGTTATGTATTGATGTTATAGGTCATTTTTTGCTGGAAAAACTAGATTCGCTCAAATACATCATGTTTATTATATAATATTTTTATTTAAAACCAATATATTTTTATTAATATAACCGGTAGCTGAAATTTTATCAACTTTTTACATATATGGAACCAAATTTCTCTCTGGGTTTTATATAATCATATCCACTTTTCAAATTTTTTTTTTAACTTGCTACCTTCTTTTTGAGATAAATTTCAAAATTTCAACTATTAATTATTTAATAATTTTAATTCTCTGAATTTCTTGTGTGCATTAACTTTTTTTTGTTTCGTTTCTTTTTAATTTATATCATAAATGTTTACTTCTGCTGCATTCTTTTTAATGTATATCATAAATGTTTACTTCTGCTGCATTTAGTAAAATTACTGGAAAAAAAACTTGAATTTTTTAAAAAATTAAATACAAAATCAAATAATTGTTGAAGAAATAAAAAAAATGTACACTACTTAAATAAAAAAAAAATCTTTCTTAGAAAAAGGTTGAATATACGGAAGTAATATAAATTAAGCTTTGAATTCAATTATGGGAAAAATGCAAAGAATTACTAAAAAAATATTTTAAGAAATCATTCAAAGCTATTAAAATTGATATAAAGATTTTAAGCCCAAACATTTAAAGTTAAAAACCACTATACTTATAAAATGTATTATTTAATTTTCTCTTAATTTTTTATCATCAATTGATATGAATAACAGAAAAATTAATGAAACATTATTTATATTAAACATTAATTATATAATTAATTACATTAAATTACATTAAACAAGTATTGATATACTTAAATGTGATATTATAGAGCGTGTGTTGTGATTTTCTAAATAATTGCCCGGTTTTAAATACACTATTTTTAATTTACACAAACACAGCTACACTACAAAATTTACAAACACACATAGACAATTAGGTTAAGGAAAACAGTATGGTGGAGGGATTCCACCGTTTCCAACCGAAAGCATTCGGCGTCAGCGCAAAGCTTGCGCATTTGAGAAAAAGTCGACCTCAGGGTGCAGGTCTGCCATCCAACTGCTTATATTCTGTAAAAGCCACAAGGGCCTTTTGTAAAACGCCACAAGGGGAAAAAGAGCTGCTACAATATTACTTTCTGCCCCTCTCCTTATAGTTTTGTATACAAATGCATCAAAGAAATCGTATTAAAATGTGAATATTTTATTTAAGTTAGATTAAGAAGCACCGTTTCAGTATCTTTGTTTACATAATTTTTTGCTTTATTTTCCGCTTTTACAATTACAAATAATAAGTATCTCTCGAAAATTTCATTTTTTGTTGTTTGTTTAGAACTCTTTCATAAACATGATAACATTACATAGATTTATTAAAATAGCCCTATAAAACATAAAAGTATCGTTTTTTGTGTTAACGACCCATAAATATTATCTGAGAATGCGAGTGTCACTACTGATCCAGTTTTTAAGAATTTCAGATTGAAACTCAACACTTCAAAAGTATTCTGTTATCTTTTCGTCTCCTTTTTGCTATATTTCATTTTTGGATTTAAACAAATGTGATTTTCGAAAATTTTTAAGCTTGAAGCACTGGAAAGAATTGTAAGGCAAGTTTTGACGATCTATTATATTTTTTAAATAAAATTCTTAATGCAATTTTAAATGCAATCTATTTTCTGCACTAGGCAACTTTTATCATATTTAAATTCCAAATGATCAAATACCGTGTTTTTCAATCTAATGCTTATTTTTATAAAAGTAATTGCCAAGTCCATACTTTCATCAAATTTTAGCAAAATTTGAATAAAATATTGAAAGTCGATCTTTTAAGATCGAAACTAAAAATTGTATCGGAAACCTCAAAGCACGTCTTAAAAAACTTTTGCATAAGATCAATCTAAATTTCAAAAAATTTTGCTTAGAAAAAGAACCTCTAATGGGATTTCTTTTCCATTTGTCTTATATTTAGATAAAAACTATGCTTTAAATAATGAAGATTCTATATATAAAATTTGGCATTAATTAGTGTTTGTCTTTAAAATATACAAGTGGAATATATTGTTTTTCTTCCTGTTCTTACTTTCTATTTCATTGGTATTATTTTGCTATTGCATGTATATCGGGGGTTGTGAAGAATTTTTGCTACAAAAATAGAATTACAAAAGATTTGTAGTTGTTCCTGAAGAGATCATATACGGGGGGAAAGTCAAACAACGACAATCAGAAAAATCAGTACCGCAATCAGATTAATTATTAAATTTTTTGTAATCAAAAATTATTTAATTTAGATTCAAATGAATATGAATGTTGTTATCATGGTCTTCAATTAAGAAAGAAAAAAATTCCATATTTGAGCTGCAAGTGATATCAGATGTCAAGTGAAATTTCCATTTTTATTTGGCTTGCTACAGTAAATTAACATTAGCCAGTTTCGTTCTCTTTTTTGAGCAAGCTTTTCCCATTTCTAATTATGAAAAATTCAGTTCGCTAATATCGATGGATTTATTTACAACAAAACTACAGAATACTAGCAAATGTATAATTTACATATTTGTTGTTCCATAGTTGCCAACACACATAAGATATAGATGTTAAAGATAAGATTTCGAGTCACAACCTAAAGGCTTCTGTTTCGAAACCAATTCCAATGAAGATTGACCATGCATATGAACCCGATACATGTTAGAATTTGATTTTGAGATTCAGAAGTCTTTGTTCTGTTGCGATATAGAAGTTTAGTTGGAAGTATTGTCCTCATCGTCTGATCACAATTCAAAATTACCGCTCTTTCTCTCATGTGTTTCGAGTTGTTTCAAATCAGCATCTGAATCTAACTAAACTAAATTAACTCTAAACATGAAAATTAATTAAAGTAAGCAAATAAATTACTATATATATATATAAATATAAAAAAGCTATCGCATTAATTTTAGACCCCTTCATTAAACGTTTTTACTGTTGCAATGAATTCACGATTCAGTTAATTCACGAAGCTGCAAAAAAATATTATTTCAAATATTTCCCCAAAAGAGATTTTAGTCAAAAGAAAAAAGATGTAAAAGAGAAACAAGAAATATGCTTCAAACAGAAAGTTAGAAGCCCAATTCGAAGAATCCAGCTCAAAAATAAGTTTACACATGTCACTATGACTTGCTAGTGGAAACAGATGTTCGTATCTTCCAAAATAATTATCTTACAAAAATGGCCTTTCTATTTTCTTAATACTTAAAAAGGAAAAATAGGAGAATCGGGTATCAGGTTCTCGCTATAGCGAAAAAAATTCCAGCCAACCATCTCAAATCCCGCCAAATATTTTTAATTTCATTTGATACGCAATTTGTTTTGAAATATTACAATGCAATTCAAATTCAACAATCAAAACATTCAATTGCATGTTTTTTGCCAATCATTGACTTCGAATTAAAATTTTCGCTTTTTCTTTTATATTGCATATCTATATACAAACACACACTTTTTAATTTGCAGTAAACTGATTCGTTTAATTCGTATTTTTGACTCATGTTATTGTAAATATCAAAGGGATTTTTTTTAATGCATTCGATATTCCATGTCATTTAACAGCATAAAAAGTCAATCTAAGCGAAAACGCTGGTAACTAAATGCAGTGAGTCACTTGAAAATGTGAAATTCACATTAATAAATATAAAGGGCCAGATTTTTCTTGTGAATATTCAAATATCTCATTCTTGTTAATATCCAGATCACTCTCGTTCTTATTAATATTCAAATGGCTGGTCTAGATATTTCTAAATAGTTAGAAAGAATGTTTACGAAATTTACTTTATTACAATTTTTATTCATATTTAATTCATTTTTTAATATTAATTTTGAAAATGCTCTATCTGAAATTCACTTACTCATTTTTAGCTCATTCTTGATGTTTTCTTTCATTAATGAATTCATATCTGCTCTCTTCAATAGGTGTATTTAAATTCCGAATCCAAGTAGATGACAAACCTTAAAAAAAGAAGTCGAATATGAATCAAAGAAATCATTGAGTTATCACGATGCCTCCGAATCCCACAGACCAAAAATGGAGCTGGGTGATCGCCTTTGCATGTTGTTTCATCAACTGCCTGCTTTACGGCGTGATCAGGTTGTCTGGTCTCTTGATGGTTGCCACAGTAGAGACCTTTCAGGTATCGAGAGCAAAGGCAGCCATGCCTTTCAGTGTCAGCACTTCGGTCAGAAACCTTTCAGGTGACATTTTTTTTTTCTACAAAAGCATAAATAAGATTTGATTTTATATGTATTTCAGCGTTAGATTAAGGAAAATTAATTATACCATATAATAATGCAGCAATAACATATTTTAAAATCCTCAGTAAAAATTTGAGTGATATTAAAATTATAAATATGTAAATTATGGTTTTGTACTTTATTTAGCTGTATCAACTACAGGTTGATACTGACATTTGATTGAACTTGATACAGCCGATAACCGATTATATTGGATTAATACCTGATTTTTCTGTATCAGGTCCAACTTGATATTAATACTCGATTGTACCTGATGTAGTCAGTAACCTGGTCAATCAGTTCTTTTTCCGTCAGAATGGAACTATTAGATGGTTATCGGTTCCACAGTTGCGCCAAGACTAGTAGCTGATATTGATATTCATATGATATCTAATTGGAGTTCCGCTTCTTCGAAAAGTATATTGATGACAGTATGATTACTGAAGACGAAAAGAAGATATAGTTAATATGGCAGAGGACGAGGAATTTTCAGTGATATATGCTTACATGGGGATAAAAGAAGTAATGGTTGGGGATGATATATACATAGTTTTAAAAACATCGAGCCGATTAATAGCATTTCCGAGACAGGACAAATATGAAGGCCATATCGACCTAATACTTTGTATCAGATTTATATAGTATCAGCCAATAGAAAATGAATGAGGTCGAAGAAATTTTTCAATCCAGACCAAAAACTGATACCGAATACTTGATATTCTTAGGCCTTGTAATTTTTGCAAATCTAGTTCTGTGTCACCCAAATCTACTGCAGATGCTCAATATAATGTTCTTTTTCGTAACGTGACATACATCAACTGTCTAACTCAAAACTTGCAGAAACCTCGAAAGAAATATAATAGCATCAAATGATGATGCAACTATAAATTCTAAGTAATAAAATCAAGATTTAGTATTAAAACAGTAGTTTCAAAGTTTCAGTAGATGGTGTAAGAGCAATGTAAAAATAAAATTATAGTTAAAAATCTATTGAGCTGTCAAATTTTATTCACCATATCAACTGCCTTTTTTCAATACAAATAATTTAATATTAAATAACAACCGTTTTCCATTTTATGTAATTAAATAAAAAGAATTCTTTTGTACGTAGCTAAACATTCATTGATTCATTAAATTTTCAGTCTCAGTTGTTTCTTTTTATTTCAAATTGAATATCAATAAAAAAAGGGGGGGTTGGGGGGGGGGGGGTATTTATGATTTATAATTCTGAACAGAATAAAGGTAAACTTGTACATGTCATTGTTCAAAACTGAATTAACATATAATTTCAAAGACAAATTAACATATAATTTCAAAGACCTTTTGTTCGTTATTTAAAAGTCAATGAAAACATTTTGTATTGTACATAAACTGTATATTGAACTCTTATCTGCAATTTTTTAGGAATATTTGTTGGCTACTTTGGACAAAAATTTGGTCTGCGTCCGGTGATTGGTGCAGGTTGTTTATTAGCGTCATTTGGAGCCGGCTTATGCTTCTTTGCTTCAGACATCTTTTGGATTACCGTTTCTTGGGGAGTAATTTTCGGTAAGTTTGTTTCCAAGCATGAAATAATTAGAATATTTTACATTTAACATTTCAAAATATAGAACTAATTCATTGACTTCACTCAAAAAAAGGGCCGCGGTGGCCTGATGGTAAGGTCTCGGCTTCGGAACCGGAGGGTTTCAGGTTCGAAACCCGATTCCACCGAAGAACCGTCGTGTAAGGGTGTCTGTTGTACGTTAAATCCGTCCTGACCAAACGTCCTCCAGGTGGTGTGGAGAGGGGGGTGCCAGCTCAGGTGTCATCCTCGTCATCTGACCGCGGTTCAAAATGACGAGGTCCGTCCCAAAATAACCCAAGTGTTGCTTCAAACGGGACGTTAATATAACTAAACTAAACCATCACTGAAAAAAGATATAAAAAATGATCCAACAACAATTTTACAAAAAATCTCATAGGATCTTCTTGTGGAGCTGTTTCAATTAAAATTGATTGACTCATCTGAGAAAATAAGATAAATCTTCATATTCCAACTGCTTATCTCAATTAACGTTTCAAATAGAGCCGCACTTTGATCTTGAAATAAGGTCACATTTGATGCACGAAATTATCGAAATTGAATTACTCATTTTCATTCAAACAACTTTTGTATAATGTAGCTTGATTGGACAAGCAATAAATCTCTTCGAATGGCAAATTTCATGTTCTTGTTCTAAGATTTCAATGTAATCATGTAAAAAAATTCTTTCAATTTTTATTTCCAAAAGCTTTAAATAGAAACTAATAAAATGCACTTGAAGATAATCGTGATCCTTTGCAGTTCCTATATGAAATTAAAAACCCCGTATATTTAGGTGAATGAATATTACAAATATTTTTACGTATTGCAATTACTTATCTATTATTCTTATAAATTTTTAAATTTACGAAAATAAATATATCTGACGAAAGATCCAGAATTTATTGCGCTCATTACAGATTAATTCCGTTTCTTTCTCTCTATATGAATGATCACTCCAAGTAAGATTTCCTTCAAATTAAGGAAAATGGTGAAGCAGAAACAGGTCAAATATCAATTTTAGTTCCATATCTCACCTTTGCATGCATTTTTTTTTAATATTTCTTTTCTCTTTTGTGATCGATATTAATTTAAACCTTGTTCTGGTGACCTCGTCGGCCATTGAGTCTGACAAGTTTATTGCAACTAATGATCAAAGATTTATTTCTATTCACTTACATTTTATGATATGGTTAAGGACAGTTTTGCGATAAAATGTGTTTACTTTTTCTTCTGTTTGTGTAAGCTAAAAACTCTGTGACAACTTTGAGGCAATCTTATAATCCATGAAGTCTGTTTATAGATTTGTAGCTACTACTTTTAACTTCAAAACCACTTTCAAAGTCATAGCAATTTAATAACTTAAAAAAACATTATTTTCATTTGTTACTGAAAGTACTTTATACTTTTTTTAAAATTTTATCATCCACAAAGGTATAAAGATTCATATCCTTAAATTGTATATGCAAGATGTTATTTCGCTTCAAATGTGGCAAAATTATGTGTCTACTTTCTTCAATAAACATACAGCTAAGTTTTTCTTTCAGATTTTTTTTTCCATATATTAAAGAAAAGATAAATAATTGAACAAAAATGCAATTTTCTAATTATTTATTCTTATTTCTTTCAGATTAAAGTAACAAAAAAATGTTTAGAGTTTTTGTATGTTTTTGTTAAAGTCAATAAGAAAGAATAACATGAAAAATAAATTATAATCATGAAAATGAACTTGCTGATTTGTGTTATTTTAAATAAAATTTATTTCTTATTGCTTTTAGATATAATTGAGTTATTTTTAAAACTGAAAGATTATTCTGGTTTGCTTAATTTTAAAATTTATAGAAGAAATTCCCTTCCCCTTTTCTGTATAATAAATAATATCTGAATTTTTTTTTAAATTCATAAACTCAAATTGAAAGTACTGCATTGTCTAAAAACTTTTTCACTTATATATGAAACATAAAAACTTTTTTTTCATTTTAAATTTGTCTCTTATTTAATTCCTAAGTTAATTATTTAAGGAATCACCATGTAGATAGCCATCTGTCACATCCATTTTTGAAAATTTAAGACATTTTTAAACAAATAATTGTTTTCAAAGTAAGCAATAAAGATTAAAAATGTGCTTATATTTTTCAATAGGAATGGGCTGCGGACTTGGTACCTGCCTCCTACCTCTTGCTATAAATCAGCATTTTGATAAACACAGAGGAAAAGCTTCGGGAATTTCTTATTCTGGAAGCTATATAGGATCATTTTTATTTCCTCCAATAGTAGTAATGCTGCTCGAGCACTATGGACTCAATGGAGCATTCCTAGTTATTTCGAGTACCCTTCTAAATGGCCTTGCTGCGAGTTTACTGTTTCAATCTAAATCAGTTAATAAATTAGACAAAAAAGGTTTGAAACAGCAACAATTGGAATCTAAGCCGCCGACTTCAACAGAACTTGAAAACTGTACAAAAAATATTTGGCAGAAAATCCTACATCATGTTAAATGGACGGATTCTTTTCTGAAAACCAAAGAGCTTCCTAAAACTCAGGAGATTCCGTCTATTTATTTGATTGCTGCAGAGACCTTTAAAGACTCGGACGAAAAACAGTATGCCTACTCTTCGTATTTTGACGCTGAATTCTTCGCTAAATACATAGACGCAGCTGAAAACGAAGTTTCGGCTTGCAAAGAATTAAATTCTAAAAGCAACAGGAGCTTCGTATCAAGACGATATGCTGAAAACCTACACTTCCATTCCAAAAATGTCATTTTCAAAGGAAAATTAAAGACAGAGTATAAATTATCTATAGCCAAGCTAAGGCAAACATTGCTGGTAAATTTCTTCAGAAGACGCTACAGCTTCAATTCGAATTTGCAGAGAATACCAGATGATGATGTTAAATTATTATATTTCAAAAACTTCAACTGTATTCTTTGTTCAACTCTGTTGGACAAGATAATACATGCGAAACCACATGTGCATAATTTTAAAAATAATGATTTCTTCCTCAAAGAGAATTTAATTGAAGAGATTTATAAAAAAGATGTGGAAAATTTAGCTGCCTTAAACCAAACTTCACAAGTAAATTATTCACACAGTGTAGCAGAATCATTGCCAAAACCTCAATATAAATCCATATCTTCAAACATTCCTGTTTCAAAAACAAAAAATTCCGAAAAATCAGAAATTACTTCAGGCAGCAGAGGTAACTGCAGCTGGAAAATTTCTCGCCAAAATCAGCATCGCGTGTCTCTAGTTCCAGCAGGTGCACCATCACTTTCAAACTTGTGTGCTTCCTATCTAAAATCAAGCAGTAAATATGAAAATCCATCTGAGGGTGATATGCAATCATTTATTAAGTCTTCATGGTATGATAAATTTGGAAAATGCTGCTTCGGCTGGTTCCGATTGCATGCTCATCCTATGTTCGTCGTCATCGCAACTACTATGTCTTTTCATACATTAGTTACTGTCTGCATGATTACCATCATTGAAGACTTTGCCAAAGACCTTCATGTGCCGGACAATAAAGTGCATTATGCTCTCATGACCCTGTCAACTGCTGATCTTCTGGGAGCTTTGACTATGGGCATTATAACAGATCATGGACTCATATGTAAGTCATAGTCATTTCTGCAGTATTTTGTTCAATATCTATCGCATTAATAAAAATATGTGTAGAAATTAAGATTTAATAAGCAATTTTAGTTCATTTGAATCTTTTAATCATTTGAAATTTTCTAATTTACCACTGCGCTGTTTATTTAAAATGAATTCGGTTAGTTAGATTGCTCTAGATGATCATCTGATAACGTTATATATTAATATAAAACGATTTTTCTATAAAAATAACAACAAATACGTGTAATGAAGTATGTGCATGTGATGCCCTTGTTAAAAATGTGATTTCTTCACCCTCACTTTCAGTCGCCATTAATAATTTAACAGATGTAAGTGATGCCTCAAATATTTTACTTGTTTCACCCTTGGCAGACTTGATTCCAAATTTGATAGTACCTACACCTTATATTTTAAATCTGTGAATCAAATTTTATCCATCTTTCTCTCCTCGTTTTGACTTACGTTCAGACAGTCACCGTTTGACCGTTTTGACTTTGTTCAGACAGTCGGAAAGACAAACTTCCTCAGCATGCATTTCGCTCAAAATTTCATAGGGATCTAAAAATTTCGAGTTGAAACCATACACTAAATTTCATCAGGTTAATTCAAAGTATTTTTTAAAATTTATCTTTATTATAGATAAATGGACAGACAAACAAACAGATATAAGGCGAAAAATATGTTTTTTCAAAAATATGTTTTTTAAAATGTAAAGATCCATCAAAACTCGAAACTGAATTTTTTGATGATTGCAATACTTTCTCTATACTTTGCATAAGAGAAAGTTTTTTAAAAAAGTGAAATTTCTAAACCGTAAAATTTAAAAGATAAATGAACTAGACATCAATGTTTTAATAGCTTTATGATTTTACATTTTAATGATCTAGTCTCTATTAGAAAGATTCATATTTAGAACAAATAGAACTTAAATAAGATAATTATAATAATACGATTTGAATGTCTGATAAATTGGCGGAATCATGGACATTAAATTATACCTAAATGATGTACCTGAAAATAAATATAACCAGTTTTCCCAGCGAACTAACTGGCTGCCAGAGATGATATTAGAAACACGAAATAATAAAGCTTAGGACAATGTACTTTTGTTTTGATTTTGACTTGTGACGAAGAAATAAATTTGATGACATTTCGATATCCGGCTCAAAATTGCAACGAAGAAGTTCATTCATAGACCTAAAAGATTTAAAAAATCACGACTGTTGAGGAATTTAAATAAAGCATGGTTTCTCTTTTTAGAATTATTCCATGCGTCTTTCTATAAACAATAGAAAGAACGCTTTCTTATTGTAAATTCATCTGATACTAATATTTTGTCTAGTGCTCTTCCGCTGCTCGTGGTTGTTTTCTTCCATACTTGAAATAAAATGGCCAAACGCAAACTTATTTCACGCTTAACTATTAATAGGTCGTATACCTATATGATAAAAAATGTACCGGTAACTCCCGTACAACTCGATTGTTAGATTACTAAAAAAAAAGTTTCAAGTTATACACGAAACAAAGCACCATTAAACAAGGCGTTTTCGTTTAGTCAAAATATCTCCACCCTCTGAATTTTCATTAACATTGTCTTGGTTTTTATTTTGCATGTTTTTGGTACTGGTTGTTTTCTTATTCTTCATGCTTTTCTCCAAGAATTTCTTAATTAGTTTCGCCATAAGATTCTAAACACTTCGTTTTAAACTTTATACTGCTTTCAATGGAAGGAATTTTATTTAAAAAGTACAATTTCAATTATTCAATTAAGTCTAAACCTTTATTTCCTGTTTTAAAAGAAAAATATTTAGATCCTTCGTTTGCATCAATCTATAGAAATCTCTCGAACTATAGTAACGTGGCTGGATTATCATATAATACTGTAAAGGGGGGCTCGTTTTTTCAAAATAATTATTTTTATTGTTATTATTATTATTATTTGCTGTATTTTAAGGTAATTTTATTTTTTGCTTTTCTTTAACTTGCGAAAACCGGGCATTCGAATTTATTTAAATTGTTAAATTAAAATCAAATTTATTTTAAATTACAGAATACAATTTTAGCAACATTCCTAATAACCTTTTACAAACTTTATATCCTGCTTTTAAATTTATATATAAAAAAAGTTATTTATATTTAGGTTGCTTTATTGTTGCAATTCCTTAATTACTTTTTAAAATTATTTTTAAATTTGAATTTTGAATTTTTTAACTGAATTTTTTTAAATTTGGAACATTATTAAATATGATTCGTAATTAAAAGTTCTTTTTTTATTTCGATTATCAAAACTGGCCCTTAAAACTGCTTATACATAGATTAAATAAAAATATTTAATTTGGGAAATTTTGGAGAGGAAAGGTAAATTGTATAGCCTTAAGGGCACTTAGAGAGTTTAATCAAGCCATAGATAGTGGCATAGAGGTCCTTATATAGTGGAGAAACATCAACCATAACTATGGAAAACAATTTGCTTTTCCACCAAAAATTATTGAATATTATTTGCTTTTGAAAGTTTTTAGAATGTCACATGTTATTTGAGTATTTTCTGAATGAGATTTTTTTTTATCTCTTGAAAGCTCTTAATGCATTCCGTGTTATTCAAGATTTGCACTAGTTCTAGGAAATGAGTAAAAGTGAATCCATTTCTTACAACATCATATCGAATGAGATTTTCCCAATTCTCGAATCTTTTCAGAACTTTTACATATCTTCCTTATACAAAAAGTGATAATATTAATTTATTCCATTGCGATTTTTTTGACATTCTACAATACTGTTTCTACAAGTATTCAAAATTAAAGCAAAATAAATTTTAAGGAGATTTGAATCTTCAGCCTGAAATATCATGGAATGATAATGCTTCAGATTTATGTTTACTTTATGTTTAAAATTTTCATTTAATTATATTCTAACGATGATATGCTGACAAATATATGCATTTAATATCATCGAAACGCATGAGCTTAAATCCAGTAATTAAAGCACTGGAAAGACTCAGTGCTTTATTCTTAAAAATATTCTTAAAAAGATTGCAAATTTTAAAGAAGAAAATTAGATAAATAAAATTGGTTTAAACGAAAAGATATTTTTTAAAGAGGTACAAAAAATAGTTTTGTGAGATAATATTGAAAATATTGAAAAAAAAAAAAAACGTTAAAATAAAAATTAATTTTTAAATTAAAATTTTTTTAACTGTTTCTTAAAGAGCGTTAATTATTTGGAATGTAACTATATATTACATTGATATCTCTAGGTACAAGATTCTGCACCATAGTGCAGATTGTTTCCATCTGCTTATGGAAGCATAATCTTGTTTAAAGCGTTAATATCTTATGATAAGAAAGTTACTTATCGTTTATTCATTATGTAATATTTTTATTTACATTCTTTGAATTGTATTTCTTGATATATGCAAAACTAATTGTGAAAATTTTCAAACAAACTTAAAATTTCTCATTTACAGCCCGGTGTTATTTTATCGTCTTGTGTTTCCTCGGAACGGGAATTTTTTCTATTGCCATCTCATTTTCCCAGAACCTGACCATGCTGTTGACCCTGGTGGCGTTTTACGGAATATTCGAAACCGGTGTTATCATCACATTCCCCTTACTCATTGCTCAGTTCATTGAAGTAAAGAAACAGGCAGTTGCTTTGGCCTCGAGCAATGCACTCTCTTCTCCAACTGTGATGCTGGTCCCTTTAATCATTGGTTAGTATTCAAAGTATTTCCTCTGTGGTAAAGTATATTTGTTATCAATAACTGTCAAAGAAATGACTCAATAGGGAATGCATTGAATCCATGACTGGCAACGAAAGTTTCCACAAATATTTTTCCTTATATATTAGCATATCGTTTCAAATACAGGGTGGGACCTGAAAATCAAACATATGTTTTCTTACTTTGGGTTGCAATTTTATAAACGTGTGTGTGTGTGTGTGTGTGTGTGTGTGTGTGTGTGTGTGTGTGTG
>JAPMOR010021879.1:92816-118928 GCA_026543865.1 Argiope aurantia
GTGTGTGTGTGTGTGTGTGTGTGTGTGTGTGTGTGTGTGTGTGTGTGTGTGTGTGTGTGTGTGTGTGTTATATCTTATCTTTATATTTACTACAGTAGTTTAAAAAGGAGATAAAAAATATGGCACTTACTCTTTTTCCACTTCTAATCTTCAATTACTGTCATTTTGAGAGAGGTAAAAGAGAATATATCAAATTGCATACTAAAAGCACTTTTTTTTTATTTATTTATCGTATTCAAGATAAATGTACATTATTCTAAAAATGCATTTTTCAAACTCACGGAGGTTCTGAAATTTAAAGATTCTTCAAAATCTCAAGTATTTTAGAGGGGGTTTTTTTTCCCCTCTTTGTATACTTCGTATAAAAGAAAGTAAAAAATAGTAAGCGTTGACAATAAATTGCTGCACCTGCAGTCTCCTACAGGTTTTGCTTATCTCTTAGGCACAGAAATCTTCGCACACGTAAGCTTGCTTAATTTTTTATTTTTTTTATTTTGTGTGATCTTTTTATTTTACAATCCTAAATGCATTTGCTATTATTTCACGAATTTAATCACTATATTCTAAAATCAATCGATAGAATTAATCAAATAAGGAAAACAAGGC
Organism: Argiope aurantia; assembly: GCA_026543865.1. Classification (NCBI taxonomy): domain Eukaryota; kingdom Metazoa; phylum Arthropoda; class Arachnida; order Araneae; family Araneidae; genus Argiope; species Argiope aurantia. The sequence goes on from JAPMOR010021879.1 coordinate 93,423, forward strand.
GATTAATCAGTGCAGATTCTTTGTTTTTTAAATACAATAATTTCTTTCTTTCTTTTTAGCATTCAAACACAAATACGTTCATGTTTATCAAACATCATGTGTTATTTTTTACTGAAATAAATTTTCAAAGAAAACAAACAAGAATTTTTGTTTACTTTTTCCTTTCAAAATTAACTAAAATTTTTCATCTTATTTTCACTTATAAAAGTGAATTAATCAAACTTTTTAAATCAATATACCATTAGACTGAATATCTTATATAATTTGGTTAAGTTACTGTTTTATATAATGTATATATATTTTACATTCTCTCATAAAATTTTGCCTCTACTTAGTATATACAAGGTACTTGAATATCACCCGACCAAATTTGCACTACGAGAATCTTTGTGCCGTGTGCATAAAAGTTGAGTATTTCAGAAACCCATACCTGAACTGTGCGTAATTCTTGAAAACAATACAAAAGACAATATATGACATCCCATAACACTACAAGAAAAATAGATTTTAATACAAATCGAAGCATAAGTACTTACGTTTGACATGGTATTTATACAAGCAGCTGCTCAAAATGATCGCCACGTGTTTCAAGTATGCACGTGAGCGCTTGCAGTATCTAACTGCGCACGATTCAACTTAACAGTATCAACAAAAGATAATAAAGCAGCATGGAAATCAAGAAACTAAGTCACTTTTTGAAGTGTTGTTATTAAATGTTTGTTATTATTAAGGGCTATTAAGTAAATATGGGATTAGTTATTTATCATATATTTACTTAATTACCCTTTCAATTTAAAATTTCATCTGAATTTAAGCAGCTGTCATTAAAACTTATCTTAATGCCTTCTAAATTTGATTTATAAATAATTTGACTTTTGTATTGAAACTTAAGTATAATTGCTAATAATATTTTTTTTCTGCAGGTTATTTTAGGGATAGAGTCGGCTGCTACTCTGGAGTTTTTTACGTTCTCGGGGCCCTTTCGTTCAGTTCCAGTTTAATTTGGTTGGTTGCTTCCTATCTGTTCAATAAACGCAGCAAGCGAAATAAATTCGAGTTGTGTTGTTGAATGTCTGCAACAAATAGCGTTGCAATTGTCACGAGATGTAAATAAAAATTATGTGTATGAATAACTGTTTTGTTATTGGTAATTCTCTTTATTTGTAGTCGAAGAATGTATTTTGGCATTGCTTATTTACAGGAAATTCTTGAAGTACCATTTTCAAATCGTTGTGTTTTTATATTAGACGTAAACATGTGATTTTATTCATTCATGCGGTTATTGACCAGCTTTGCGCTTCTTGGTGTTTATTTGAATCAGAACTTGAATGGTTTATGATCTTTTATAAATTCCATTACATGGGATGACACAAAACATTCATCCAGCTTTTTATAATTTAATATTAGCTGGCCTACGAATATTATTATAGAGATAGATTTATAAGATTTCTCACAGGAAATTGGCGTAAATGAACTTATTAGAAAACAGTGAATTGACGGGAACTCAATCTAATCCGAGGATCACGATTTAATACAAGGGGGGGGGGGGAAATCAACGGGTCCATAGGAGAATTTATTCAAAATATCCTTTTGGCGAGACATTGGCTCCTTTCTTTATTCTAAATATTTAGGAACGTCCTATAGAGAAGAAGTATTTGATCGGTAAAGAACATAGAATTTTACGATAATGTACTTGATAAACGTCGTTGTTAAAAACATTTGCCATGACTTTAATGCATATTACTTTCATCCTTCATCTATTAAAAGTGTTAAAATTTTTTACTCTAATTTAGTCGATTCTAATTAAAATTTTTTGTACTTTGCTTCTATTTTTAAAAATTTATATAGATTGCTATAGAATTATAAAAATGTGGTATAATAAGGATTCCAGATGACTTCAATTAATGACGAGGTTCAACTAAAACCCTTTGTATTAAATTGATTTTAAAAAATTATATTTATAAAAACATAAAACGGAGTGCTATTTCAAATATTGTTTTTAGTCATCTGGCCGTGGCGCAGATCTCATATATTGTATAGTTTAAGACAAGGGATTCCAAACTGTGAATCGAGAATCAACTTTTGGTTGATTGCGAAACGAGCTTGAACATATTTTTTCATGGTTTGGAAAAATCTCTCAGCTTAAAATCATCAAGCCATACGGTCGAAATCTTGTTTGTAAAATTATAACTAATAATTTTTTTATTCACACAAAAAAAAACTTTCGTAAAGGGGGGGGGGGGCATCCTTGAAAAAATTCAATTAACGAAGCAGAAATGGAACACCATGGATTTGATTTCGAAAAAAATTGATCATTCTTTTAAAAGTTCAGAAGTCTCTAGTTTAAGAGTGCAGAACAGAAATTGCAATAACAAATATTCAAAAACAAATTTATAATTCCATTGCTGGTTTTGTTTCTGGTTAGACAGTTAAGATACAATTTAGAAATTTAACTAAAAAAAAATCAAATTTTTCATCTGTTTTGAAAATTAATGAACCAGTTTGTATAAAGAGCTATCTTGCGAAAAAAAATAATTTGTAATTTATTTGAAATAAATCACTTAAAATAAAGATTTCATATAAAGCTTCAAATAATTCAAAAGTTGAAACAGAATATTCATGTGGAAATTCGCATCATAGAAGACAATGCACTAATATAATCGTTAATGCTTTCAAAAGACCCATGCTTATTTAAAAAACAGCCACGCTATAATTTTTAAAGTGAGGAAAAACCAAAATCTTAATTTAACTTACAGCCCAGATAGATAATCTGAATCATTGAAAATATAAAACCACTTTATTCTTTTAAACTGTAATTCGAATAAACCGCTGAAGTAGGATTCATTAAACTACAGGTCTTGAAATCGAATGGCACAGGTCAACGGTTTGTCAGCCATTACGTTTCTACTTCCATAATAGGTTTTCGGAGTTAATGATTAAAAATTTAATTATAAATGCTAAATTAAAGTTTAATAATTATTGCATTCAAATAAATTTAGCTTTGTCGATTTATTAAAAACTCAATTTTTTATTTAAAAAAAACAGGCAGTTGAGAGTATAAAAATTGAATACATTTTAGAAACTCAATCCCAATAAAACTGGGACGATATATACAACCGTACTTCTGTAAGAATTAAATTCCCTAACAACTTATAGCAAATGCAATTGTTTCGTTGATTTTTTTTAACTCGAAATTATATTAGCAAAGTTTAAAATTCAGTATTTTACCGAATACTTAGGCATTTTATAGAGTGTCGAAAACTGGCGTGCAATAAAAAAAATATTTCACATTTCCTAAGTATCCTACAGAATGCCAAATGAACAAACTGGTGAAATATGAAATACATCGTCGTTTACTATTAATAAGAAAAAATAAAATTATTCCTTTCTTGGTGCAATAAATAAGTTCATATACTTTGTTTTCTTGAATAAAAAAAGCAGCACTTTTGAAATTTTTTTGAATTTTGAATAAATGATTTTAATGGCCTTTTTTCACTTTAAAAATAACAATTGTATTTTCAAGAAATTAACATCTTTTAATTAACCGTTTATGGTGGCTTTTTCAAACTTTGCCTAAATATATAATGATGCCTAGGAAAAGAATATAATTCTCATCTTATATTTTACCTAAAACCTGCTGGCATTCTATAAAATGGCGAAGTATTCTATAAAATGCCGGCGTTTCTCGGTAGTATATAACTTCCAACTAGTCTATAAAGAAAAAGTGCAAAAATGTCACAAAACTGTTTTAATAACAAACTTCATTTCAGCAAATTTTCATTTCGAATGAATGGTTTTAACTATTGTATTAATGCAAATTTTATTATATATGAATTATGTCTCAAGTTTACATACATTTTAACTCATGATATCACAATATACATCAAGCAAATATTTCAATCCTATATTTTGAACTATCAATGCATGCCATTTCTTTTATTAGATGCTAATCGATTTATAACGTGTCTAGATTACTTACCTTTCACGAATTTTACGCTTTAATATTCTAGCTGATCTTCCGTCCTTGAGATTAAGAATTATAATAGCAATGCAAGAGACTCAAAGTAAACAATGCATTAAAAACATTGGAAACTTCAAAATAAGAACTAAATCATTTGTCTTATTCTATTCAGAATTTTGATTGAAACTAATGATGCTGCAAGTGAAAATTACAGCTGCTATCTAAAGAAATAAATCGCAAAAGAATTCTATATTTTATACTTATTTGACACTTTACTACTGCATACTTCCATTTAGTTTAATATAATTTACAGTAAATAATAAGACTTCAGTGGAAACTATGGACGTTTCAGAAGGGAGAGGAAAGATACTTGCGAGATTCAAGTTTATGTATAAATAAATTGCCAAACCCGATTCTTACAGATAAAGTAAAAAAAATTATACTATTCAAACATTTTAATTTTTTACAGTCAAAAGAATTGAATAATTGGTAGCTCATAATTGATATTATTTACGTTAATTTCATAATTGATAGTTCACATCCAAAAATATTTCCTTCAAACTTCGAGAGTATTTTAAGGGCACAAATAATACTGTTCACCGATTTCATACAACTCCGATTAAAGAAAATTTAATTCTTAACTCGGTTCTCTTTACTATTTTTAGAATATCCTATTCTTCGAGAATATTTTTTTAGCTTAAGATTGAATAAATTTCATTGTGTCTCATAAGGAATTAGTAATAAGATGGACACATCAGATAAATTACGACGAGTTTAAGATTCGAAAACGTTTTTATTTAGTGCAACTTAACATAGCGCAGCAAAGCAAAAAATAAAATTAAATAACTGAATTAAAGAATGCAATCAGGATAAAGCAAAGAACAGTTTGATGACGAGGTACCGCGGATAACAGCTACAGCATAATCATCCAAACCAGGAAAAGAATCCCTGAAATGAAAAAAAAAAGTAGTCAAAAGCTCAGGCTGTTTCAAAAGATAACATTCATTAATGAAGTGTCAATCTTCAAAATTAAAAACTTGGATACAAAATTTCTTGTAGAAATCTTATACATGCTTAAACACTTCGTAAAAAAAAAAAAATAATGTATCTTTAAACATATTTAATGGGAATTATATTGGCAATTGTAATAGCATATCTATTTATTTTAATTAACATTTAACCTCCCCTTTAAGTCAACAAAACATTTGACAATAACTATTCAATTCAGAATGTATTGAATTAGTAATTTTATATCTTCAATTGCATAAATTAATTTCTGATAAAATGCTAAAGCTATATAGAAACGGTTAATAAGTAAATTATATTTTACTCTTTTCGTAAGTTTTGTTTATCAAACGCATTCGTTAAAACATCTATATAATATACTCACGCTAGAGATCTCAGCAAGGAGGATGCCATTGGAAAGTTGGTTTCTGTGAACTGCCCAACTCTGCACAAGAATCGACTGACGCATTCGTTGCTAAGAGATCTCGCAAACCAAGACATATTTCTTTGCAAAAGCGAGAGTTGCTGCACCATCATTCGACTCAAAATTCTGACACGGGCCATGGCATCGGTAATCACATTAACCGATACATTAGTCACAATGTTCTTGACAGGGGTAATTTGGATGCTTCGCACCAGAGTATCTGCCATAACACTATCGAAGACTCTGCCAGATGAAGAATCGCCATCTACAGATCTGGCACGCATGTTTAAATCTGGAACTTGTAACGTTGGGAGGCCCATTTGTTTTAAAGGTCCGGGAAGTATAATAGCTGTAGCTACATAGAGTAAGTAAGATAAAGCTGATGCAATCAATAATGGCTTCATTCTAGTTACCACGGAAGCCAGGACAGTGGTAATGGCTAATAAAGCACCATCTACAGAGCTGAGGACATTTGTCTGTTCCAGTAAAGTATTAATCAAAGATATGTATTCCATTTGACGAGCTTCTGTTTTATCGCGTTTCTTAACCTCTTCACTTGTGGTAGCTCTGAGAGACAAAAAAAGTAGCATTAAAACGAAAAAGTTATGCCACTGCATTGTTCTTTTAAAACCTATAAATATTTTTTTAAAAAAAAGATGTAAAACTCACGGATAAGCTAAAAACTGGAATGAGTTTACAAACACCTATATAAAAAAAAAAACTCGTTGCCAATGGTCTAAAAGAATTTTAAAGGCTAATTTGCATTTTCAGTATCCAATTGCCAATTATTTATCATGGTCCAAAAAGCACAATGAATCTGCAATTATCTGCCATGGCTAATATGGCTCCTAATTCTTCGCTACAATGTTTACAGTTTTTCCAGACAGTTTTTATTCGCTTCAAAATATTAAGTTTTAGAGACATAGAATTATTATTACTGAAATGATATAAAGGGAAATGCGTTCATAATATTGAATTTGAATTGAATTAATATGTTGAATTTGAACCCTAATTAATATGTTACATGAATGATTTCAAAAAACTTAAAAGACTTTCTGAATTCACTTATCTAACTCTTTCATTAATGTCGCGCTTGAACATTAAAATATATCATTGGTAAATCATAATTACTAATCCTGTCAAAAAGATGTTGGAATCTAACAATTCATGTCTTATATATGATATTTAAAATTAAATTGTGAATAAAATGGGAACAATTTTTTATTACCATGCCATTTGGTAATAAATTTTGAAATTCATGATGGCTGAATTTTGTACATGCAAATAAGCCAATATTTTCTGAAAACCTGCTCAAGATGGATGCGCTAAACTAAGGTGTCGTTTCTTACATTTCAAATTTGTAATTAATTGTGCTTCAATGTAACAATCACTTATGCTCTGAAACTGCTGTAAACGAGCTTTCAATTTTTTAAAAGAAAAAAATTGCGACTATCTTAACGTTCTAAAAGTTTTAAAGCTTTTGACAAAGACGTGAGCATAGTCGCTTTAAATTTCAACGGAAGATTTATACTTCTATAATTATGCACTGGTGTTGGTTTGTCATACTTTGTCTACCTTATCTCTGTTTCAGTACAGCAAGACCTTGGAATGTCGACGATCTCGAAACAGGAGTCGATGTCATTCCTCAAGCATCATCCCCATTAACGACAACCATCGACTCAATGACATCCAGCTTTTCAAAAGCTCTAAAAACAGCATCTCCAAATCTGACTCCAGTATTAAGCGTTTCCGCTCTTGCGTATGTTGGTTACGTAGGATCTGTGATGCTTTTCCCAACAACGTTAAAGGAAGTTGGTATACCAGTTTTGCATGATTTTAAATTTGAACCCAGATCAATTAGGACGTCAGAATCTGGTTTCATAGATTCATTGGCGACTGGCTTCATGAAAGATATGATTGGCAGAACAGAAGCTGCAGATATTTTGCGAAATACGAGTGTAAATGCGATTAGAGGTGGCGCAGGTACGTTAAGAAAAACTACTAGATTTATAAACAACGGACTTAATTCTTTTCGAGGAATAGTGAATAGAGTGATTACAGCTCTAAGTCCAGAATGCCTTGCAAGGACAATGTGCCAGATAGGACAGTTTACTAGTATCCATATGCCTGCAATAGGTCCGGTACTGAGAACTATAAAGTAAGTAATTAAAATTTATATAATATTTGCGAATAAACAGCTGAAAAATTGGTCATAGAATTCTATTGAGAGACTAAATGTACTTATGTTATGCCAATAGCAAAACAAGATACAATATCTATAATTAGGTGTTTCATATTATCGTTTTTATTAGTTTAATCTTTTACTTTTAATAATTCTTATGATACAATCTCTTCTTGTAAAATATAAAATTGACAAACGGATTTGGTGGTGAATCGCGTTTTGTAAAATATTCATTAATCGGACTATTTTTAAAACATGGAAACAATCATAGATATTTTTTGCTGGTTGTTTCTGGATTTCAATAAAGCTATTCGCGGTTTTAGGAAATATTTCAGTCCCATGCTGTCTAAAGCATTGTTTGGCTTTCTTATTTTACAAACTGGAAACTAGGTGAAAAAGTTGTTGCAAGATAAAACCCTTCTGGAAAAACTATTTTTGTAAATTATAAATTATATAGGGTTCATTCTAACATAGATGGCCAGATATTTTTAATTCGTAATGTATCGAATTTCAAAGGCAAATTGTGATATTAAGCGAACTTTAATGATTTTTTCTATTCTGCAATTCTTCTTTAATCATATAAGATAAGATAATCTTCGTGTATTGGCAATTAAAAATGGAGTACACACTTTCAATTAAGGCCTGCCGCACTGTTCACTATGAAAGTATTCATTATTTAGTTTTGCCTTTTATATCTAAAACTTTTTAAAATTTGAAGAGAGAACACTTGTAAAAACCTAAAAGCGCGTAGTAATCCTTTAATGAGAGGAAAAGTATGGTGTATATTCAATATGCTTTTACAATGTATACAACAGAGATAAGCTCCCAAGGCTGATAAATCTATAAATTGTACAAAATCTGTCTGAAAATACAAAGTCGTTTGCTTGGTGTTAATATTTTCCTTCGTTATCAGAAGACCGATAGTTCGATCTCGTCAAATATCCGCTATCTAACCGATGTATGTCGAATACTGTTATAATTTAAATGCTTACAAAAGTGTGACACAGGAATAGTATTGTGATGTAAACTTTTCAATTATTCCCAAATAGTTCATAAATTGAGGTATGTTTTTTTCCCTCTTGCGATTATTAAGCAGCGTTCACACAAGGCCAACTGTTGCGCGCAATAGAAAGCCAAGAATACCTCAAACATCTCTTGACCCCCCCCGACGGTAAAATGGTAAATAATCGTCTCATCGGGACAGCTATTTGCCATTATAACATTGCAGTCACATGATCCTCCTGAAGTAGGCGTGACCCTCTATTGCACGCAATAGTTGACCTCGTGTGAACTCTGCTTTAGTATAAACTTTAATTAGTAATTGATATTTTGAATATTATTTTCAGTGTCGTCGATTTAGATGATTATTCTCAAGCTCTCATTGAGGGGACAACAATTGGTGACTGCAGTGCTGTCTACTATCAATGTCCACTTGAAGTGTGAAAAAAGAAATCGAAAAGAACTTCAAACTACACTCGACTTCACATTTTACTGGACAGTTCTTGTAAGGACACAAAACATAACAGGAAATTTTATGAATAACGTGTACTCGTATTGGATGAGAAATCTTGTTTTTAATATTTTAATTATGAATTTGTTTCAGATTGTTTCGAATTGGTTTCATTCGAAAGTGTATATTTCTATGGTGTACACTTTCTTTTGCCGATTTTTCGATTTTTATAATAAAGATGAAATTTTCCATTCTTGTTATGTATTTATATTTATTGGTATAATCAGTATTGAGATGTCTCATTACAATTTCAAGTCTCAATTTTTATAAAGATTTATCTATTAAAATCTCTACTTTAATAAAGTTAGTAAATATTGAAAGATGTAAAGTTAAATTTGTCGTTTGAAAACTAAATGTATGGACTGCATATCATACAACTAAACTAAATGTGGGACTGCAATAAAAAGTCTTAAGAAGGGATTTTTATCTTTTATAGTAATTTGAAAACTATGAATATATAAATGGTTCATTGCACGTTTCTAAGAAGAGTGAACATTGTTCAAAGGGTAAATTTCAACTCTTTGGACCGCGTTTCGGCAGTGCATATTAAAGGAATCAAACGTCTGTAACCTGGATTTCAGACACATGAGTAAGTTTCATATGAAAACTTCACGAACAAAGTATCACTAAAGAGTTAGCATGCGAAAACGATCTATATTTGTCTAAACTTGCCTAAAACGATTTCCATAATATTTGGTGATTTGTTGCAATGTCTTCCTTCAATAAGCACCTCAAATATGAAAATGAAAAATCTAGTATGGTTGTTGGTTTTCGCTTCCCGGTCAAATACATTAAGGCGGTGGGATCGAAATGCTTGGAATTCCATGACGCGACGAATCTTCCATAGGATGAATTGCAGTTGCCGGAGATGAAACTAAACTTCAATTCCCCCCCCCCTTGTTAAGAACTATGGTCATTTATTGTTAGATTACACTGGATGCTTAAGGATGACAAGTTTTACTTTCCCATGCGTCAAACTTTCTAGATGAGTTAAAATTTAAAACATAGCTTATACACCCAAATAGACGAAATTTTATAGATTTATAATTCACGAAAACTCAATTCGTCCGACCTTAAAAAAAAATATATTTTTCTTGTCACAACTTTAAAAATTTCTGTTTAATATACGGAATTCATAATATTTGTATTCAACGTTCTTTGGTAAAAGAATTTTCTAATCTTAATTCAGAAATTAAATTTATCAAAACGTGTAGAATTTTTCCCCCCAGAAAAATATTAATGAGCGAGCTAATAAATTTAAAAGAAAGTAACCCAATCTTGAATCAAAAAATACTTGAAAACATTTCCGATGTTTGCATCTATAATTTAAAATTCCCCACTTTATTATCATTTTGGCGATCCGAATACTTTTCCTATTAATGCTTTCCTTGTTAGATGCACAAGTTACAACATCAATTTTAATAAAATTGAAAATCAAAAACATTGACATAAAATTGTTTAAAGAATTAAACTTAATTTAAGCAACTACAAGTAATAAAAAAATTTGAGGGGTTTTTTTTTTTTTTCATGTGAATCTTGGTTTATTTCATTTTCCTTGTTTTATTCAAAGTTAAATGACTTTCTCAGAATTTTTATTTTAGTAAAATTCTTTTCCCCCAATTTTTGAAGGCGTTTGGAAATGTTTTCAAATTCGTCATCTTTCGAGTTCAGCCTTTGCTTGTTAAGCAATTATTTTTTCCCAAGATATATTTTTCGGAAAATACATAAAAATTAAATAAAACTTTTTTTAAAGATAAATTGCGAACCTAGAAAAAATTGCCATTAATGGCAGGTTTCCCCTCCCCCCTTCATTTTCTACTCGGCACTAATTCGTTTGTAATTTCCTCAAAATCCTCACTTTCCATTTGTTTCGGAATTTACTAAATTAGTATTGATTTTTTAAATTTAGAATGCCTAATTTCATTTAAACTAAATACTTAATTTTTAAATACGTGCACAATGTGACGGAAAAACCTATAAACCTAAAAAAAAATCGTTTGATGCAGGCACAAAAATTTCTCATCGAATTTTCATATTGCATCATTTAAATGATTCAGAATAATCAAATGAGAATTTGAAAAACATTTTTGAACTTATAATAAAATTATATATAGCTAAAAATAATACGCTTTTATGTCTAGAAGGTTTAAATAATGGTGAATTATATATATTGCGATCCAAACATTATGAGACTTGCATTAAATGTACACATGTGAGACTTCTTTTAAATGAAATCAATTAGTCAATTTAGTTTCAAATTCCAATGCATTTTTAACATGCTAATGCTTAATTTTATTAACTTCGTGAAAATGTATTTGTTTTTATTTATCTATTATGATTCTATACTATCCAATATTCACATTTTTATACAATATTCAGTGAAGCATATTTTCGGTGTATATAAATATTCTAACAAAGTGAAAATAATGGAACTTATAAGAACTTGACTGATTATATTTGATGAATATTATCTTAATATTTCATAAGTAATAAAATTTGTATTTTTTACAAATTTATTTGTTTGACAACTATGGAAATAAAGGTATTTAATTGATCTGTACCAGGTTCCTCTCAGTCTTGAGGTCTAAAGAAAATGCCTAGTCGGAAATTCAACCCTGGGATTATGCATATCACCGTAGCACGAATTAAGAAGCTACTGACAGCTGTCTATATAGTTTGTCAATATTATTAGATTAAATATGCATATCGCCATCGTGCGAACCTAGAAGTTAATAACATCTGTCCATATTGTGTAGTGTTTACTATAATTTCAATTTTCCTTATTTGTAAAAAAGTATTTATGGTCGTCAAAAATAATTTATCTGTTGCAAGAGAGAGGTGCTACTCTTTCGCCTCAAAAATATGCCGTTTCTCATTTCGATTTATTAAGTGGTGAAAAGGACACTTCTGTAATATGATTTCAGAAATGTCGAAAAATCCCTTAAAAATGATTAACAATTTTTTGAAGAAAAATTATATCATATTTGTTCATCAAATAAATTTTTTTACATTTTATTCTCTTAAAAATTATATAGTTCATTGGATATAAGGTATAGATGTGTTTCAATAAAAAGAATTTTTCTTGCCGCCAAAAATGCATATATCTTGTCTTTCTTTACAAGAACAGTATTAAGCATTTTGAAAATTCTAAATGATAGCAGATATTATCTACAAATGATCATAGATGGCACTGCATTTCGAAGTAATAAGAGGTATTAAGTTGCTAAGTGCGGAATTCCTCAGGACCGCCATCTATTGAATCTTATTTAAACTGAAATGTATTAAAAAAAGGAACATTTAAAAGTAAATATTACATTGAATTTATCTTACATTCAATGTTATTTATTCTGTATATATACTAACTTGACATTTCAGTTTAAAAGAAAGTTTATAAGGCATTATACCACAATCAATATAACGTGTGTCGACTTATTCATCGTAGGTTATGAAGCAGTTGAACGGCCGACGGAGACAAGTTCCCAATCAATCCTCAGGAGGCCAACAGAGTTCAGTAATACTTAGAGAAATTCTTTATTTCAGAATTATGTCATTGTAAGATTCAAAAATTTAACTTTTCGATGATACCAACTTTTTCGTCGCATAAAAGTTTTTTTTTTTTCCACTATTAGAGATCATGATGTAAAGACATGACTTATATTTTAAATGTTGAATAGATTTCAGTATAACGTGAGCTTTTAATAAAATGTTTCAAATTTTATAATATTTACAATTAATGATTAACTTAAAAATCAAGCAATTATAAATTTTTTCAAAAAAATGCGACCATATTTAAATATTGCTACTTTTACTTGTGATACAATTGGATTTGTAAAGGTATAAGTAGAAAATTGGAGAAATATATAACACACCGAATAGAATACAAGACTAAAATAGTTTAAATTATATGTCTATCGAAATTTGAAGTTTAAAAATATATTGCCAAGGAATCCATTAAGAAATAGTTACATAAAATGTTTACATTTTTAGCAACCATTAATCCTGGTGAGCCAATTGGTTTTATAAAATTCATTGCCTTATCTCAACTATAATGGAATTAAGAAATAATTTCTTTGTGTATAAAAACTAGCTTCTGGTGAAGTTCTTAGTGCTTTAAGTAGTCTAAAACAAAAGAACAATCACTATCCTTAACATTTTTCGTTGATCTACCATAATGGATTACTAGCTACACATATTCTAGACGTGTTAGTTCATTATTTTTATAAATTTCAAAATGTAATGTAACCAATAATGTTTCTCTGTTACTTTTTATGCAGATTTCTGCATATAAATGAACTTCCTGTTTGCTTAAAAAAAGAAAAAGAATCATGTAGTACCAGGTTACATTACAGTTCAATTTATATTGAATTATATTAGAGCAGTTAATGCTTTAAATAGTCTAAAACCAAATAGCAATCATTATCCTTATCAATTTTCTTTGGTCTATTAAGATTGATTGCTGAATATGCATATTCTAGATGAGCTAGTTCATTATATTTATAAATTTCAAATATAGCTGATAATGTTTCTCTGCTACTTTTAAAATGCAGAATCTTACATATATTCAATAAACTTCTAGTTCACTTACAAAACAAAAACAAAAAATCATGTAATACCAAGTTACATCACAGTTCAGTTTGATAGTACAATAATTCAATGAATTATACTAGAATTAATTATATTTGGTTAATTATACTAGAATAGTTCAACTTCAAGAGTATAATTATTTTTATACATTCCTAAAATGTAACAATGAAAATAATGCACACATTCTCTTACTGATACAAAAAAAAAAAAGTATTTGGTTTTGTAAATGAAATTCATGAATTTGTCACTTAAAAAATTTACAGTTAATTCATTTAAATATATATTGTGTTTTACCTCAGATATAAATGGTTTCAATTGGACAAAAATTTAGTTCACCTATGGAATGACCTATTTATGAAATTCTCCATCAAAATAAGAAAAAAAAAAAAAAACATAATTCAGTTCATTTTCATAGTAATGTTTATCTTCATTTTCCTGATAAAATGATAAACAAGTTTTGAATAGCTTATAATATTAAGAGGAGGAGAACATAAGCAGATAAATGGTGTGAAGAATTCTCAGTATCATTAATTAAACACTACTAATAATAAATGGAGAATGCATACTTGCATTTGCTCTAAACGACACATCTATATCAAAAACAGAAACAAGGCTTCAAATATAACTAAAGCATGTTATTATTTTTTAAATAATCAAAATTCAACATTTTTATAATATAACATATTCAAGAGCAGTAAATGACCATTAATTCAAATGCTTTGATTTCAATTCCAGAATTAGCATTTATAATTTTAAAGAAAAATTAAACAAGAATGGTTTTTCCTATATTCCTATATTCTTAGTAAACCCGTTAACATATTCAAATTTAACAAGTAAAAGAGAATCAAAAACATACAACATATATAAGCTAGAATACCATTTCATTTATTTTAAATTCATATTAAATAAATCCAAATATAATCTAATGACTTTTTTTTTACGAAGTACTTTTTTCAACAAAAAGAAGTTCTGAAATGCAAATGAAAAAAATATAAGTAACTATGTTTTGGAGAATACTTTTTTCTACACATAGAATATGGTTATCAACTATTTACAAAAAAGGAAGTTTTGTATTTTAATTTTATTATTATTTGTGTCCATTAAATATAAACATGCATCATTAATATTAGTTTGCCAATCAATATTTTGTTTACAAGTTATGCTATTTCGAAATCCATCTTTAAAATTCTCAAATACGGTAAGATAACGAGCCAGTATCATAAAATTCAAAATGTCTGCCATATCACCATGAGAATATTTCTATCTCCATTTCATCTACATAGCAGACATTTAAAATCAAATTGATCAAGTTCAGATCTGACATAAAATTGTGTTTAATCTTATGATCAAAGCCAACAACTAAGATAATGACACTAATATCATCATTGCTATTAAACTGTTCCAGTGATAGTATATTGACACTGTAAAATAGTCTGATAAAAATAAATTATTTTACAAGCAATATGCAACAATGAGTTAAATTTCTGGATGGAAAGATTATTGCTACAGAAATATTCCTTAATCTGATTTATTAGAAAAAAAACTATAATTTATATTTCATTTAATACCAACTGACATATCTACTACAATTCTACTGAAAGAATTTTGCACAATGCATTATAATCACTTGACTTCACAGCTAATGCATTGTAAAAGTAAGTGCTAAAACTTTTATCCTACTCTAGAAAATTCAGTTTTAAAAAAAAACTGAAAAGTACTGAAATATGAAGTTTCTGTAGTGTCATACTCAACAAAATTCTTAAAGAAATTTTAAAAGGAATTATGTGCAGATGTTACAAAACATCCTAACAGAGAATTCTGATTTTTTTAATTACATTGAAAAGATATATATATTTTTTAATGATACTCTTTAAGACAGTATTAGAAAACTTCCTGTTCTAGGTAGATATAATTAAATCTATGTAAAAATGAAGCTGTAATAGCACAGCACCTAAAATAAATAGATTCTTTTTTAAACCTGACCAATGGCAGACTAGATCAGAAAATATTGGATGCCATGTAAGAATGGGGGCCCACTTGCATCTCCAATGCTTTCATTTTGTTTTTATTAAGAATAAATAAAATTTTCCCCCAAAAAAATACATTTGACAAAACAAAAAGATTCTAATATAAATTTTATGATTATATATGAATTTAAAATGTGATACTCATAAATAATTTCCATGCTCAAAAAATACAAACAACTGAGTAAAATTTTCTTAAACTTCATTTACAAGTATTACAAAACATTAAAACTTTTTTTTCAGAGAGAGGAGTTAATGGGACCATGAATTTTTTATTATTATTAAAAGCTGTTTCCATGCACAAAACAGATTAATTTATTTCTTTCATTTCAGTTTAATGAAAATATTATATTTATTTCAAACCATTTATTTGCAGTACTTCATTAAATTTGATATCATCTTCAAATTTTATCAATAATTTCTGGAAAGTTTAGTTTTCAGAAGTTTTAAAAAATCATTGGTATTCTCAATAGCTTTTCTAACTCACTATAAGATTTAAAATTGGTTATTGCAAATAATAAACACAATCTTATGTTCTTGTCAACAACTGAAGAAAATCATGCAATTGTATATTTAAGCAATGAAGGCAATTTAAATTTCAATGTAACAATAAAATGCGTTACTTAAAATTATGAAGGAAAAAAGTTTTAATATACAAAAAAAACCAGCAAAATTAGTATTATTAGTAAGGCTTTTTTCTTTTTTTTTGAAATGGTGTAAAAATTAATTTTGTGCAATGACAGAAAATTCAGATAAAATGTAATTGTACATTTCTATCCCAGTCTTGTACAGAACATGTTGTGGATAGCATAAAACTACTTATTATATTATTTATTTAGTTAAAAATAGATGCAGGAAATTTCCTTGAGCACAATCCTTGCTTTTCTTTCCCCCGCAGACATTTCCAGAAGCCGAGTTTTATCTGTAAGAGGACTATTTGCCATTGGGCAAGATCGTGATCTAGCCAACCCATCACTAAACATGACTAATATTTGGAAATGTGAAAAAAAAAAAAAAAAAAAAAAAAAAAAATCTGAAATAAATGTGAAATTGTCAAAATTAAATTAATCACTTTGAAATGAATTCTATAAAACTCTTTAAATCAGAAAATGTCCATAAAGCAAATTTAGGTAAAAATTACTAATGCTGCCAAAGAAGTCACTTCTGTTAAATAGCCAATAAATGAAACAATAATGCAAACATCTTGTGGAAATTTTGGCATGGAGGAAGAGATTATTGAAATCTAAAAAATAACAAATAAATAAGAGATTATAATAATATAAACTCAAATTTATAGTATAAATAAACTAAAGAAATAAAAAGAACCAATCTTAAGAAAGTAAAAAAAAAATTCAAATAGAAGTATTATATTAATAATTATTTATCTTTATCTGTTTACTTTTTTGTAATTTTAAATTTATTTACTTCAATACTTATTAAAAAATTGATATCCCCAAAAAATATATTTCAATATTGTCCAACTTCAGATTCTGATCTATTATATTTAAAGCTCCCAATACTGAAATTCAGGAAACAAAATAGAAAGGAAAAAAAACTTACAACTGGCTGATACACAGATTTTAGTCAGTATTAAAATACTTTCATATCTAATATTTATAATGTAAAAATTAACTTTTGTGTAAAATATTATAATACATAGAATTGCTCCAATTGGCTCAGCTCCAATATACGGCCTCTGCCAAATTGGCGATAACCGGTAATTTCTGGCTGCCGTCATCGGCATATGTACTCTTCTTTATGGTAACCTTAGAACATATTCAGTGTTTTTATAAGGAGCAGCTCACATATACAGCTATTATCTTTTATACACTATGCTTTTAAAATGAAAAAAATATGAATGTTTTCATGAGAACATATTCAGCATTAAATTAAGAAATGATTTTAAAAAATTGGAGCAAAAAATAATTTCGTCATCATCATTTAATATTAATTTTGAGCATTTCCTTTAAGAAAGTGAGCATTTCATCATGCTTCATTTTACTTATAATGAAACAAATCGTTTCATTTGGATCTTTATCATAAATATTTCAATACCCCCCCCCGCCCCCGACTTACTCTCGTGTATTTTGTCAGTCCTAGGATTAAGCCTAACATGGCTTCAAAAATTAGAGTCAATAATCAACACTTATCTGAATTATTTTTAAAAAAAAGTTGGGCAGCGTCACCACCTGACTTACGGTCTAGTGTATTTTGTCAGTCTTGGAAATAAGCCTAACGTGGCTTCAAAACTTCCGGGTAAGAATCACAACATCCTAAGCAAACACGCATTATTGGCTACTTTTTGGCGAATACAAATGGCGCCAATAGGCCGTATACGGGAGCTGCTCCATAGAATTCTTTCATTATTTGAAAAGTTTTTTAATTAAAATATCAATTAAACCAGGGTATGTTTTAATTATATAATTTCCTCCATAATTTATTTACTAGACAAGTACATCAAATTTTGAGCACAAATACAGGAAGGAAAAAATGGAAGGGGGGGTAGGTTAAGGAACATTTTGAGACAATTAAGAACTTATGATTTCTCAGCTTGTAATGTTTTAGTATGATACTTCATAGTCTGAAGCTACTGCTATTATGAAGCATCTGTTCTATTTGCTTGCAAAAGTTGTTCTTTCATTGGCTTCATTTGAATCTGACCAATGAACATGTGCTTTTATTTGGCAATAAAAAAATAAACACTCCAACTTTCTCACAATTCAAAGTTTAATACTTATCTCAATTGCTATATTAGTTATTTATTATTTTGTAAAAAACTCGGTTAAAGATGATAGATCTTAGAAAAAGTCATTTCTTAAATCTATTTAAATGACCTTTAAAATTCTCTTTAACCCAATTCAAAATGCTGCCAATAAATATTTAAAAAAATAAGTATCAAAAAATAAAGGTGGATAAATTTTAAGCCTAGCTGATGTTCTGTATAATATGGAGTACCTACTAATTTCCTTACTTCAAAATGATTTGCATCCATTCAATTTTTATTCATGTATCAGACCAACAGAATTTCACCAATAAGCCGAATACATACATGAACTAAAAATTAACATGAACTAAGAATTTTGTCTCGAGCTATTCTGAGAACTTTTTTATAAAGAAAATATAATACTTAACCAAAAATTCCTTCACATTTTTTTTGCCTAAAATTTTTAGGAAGATTCTTAAGCCATTTTAAATAATTCGTCATATAGCAATAATTTACTATTGCCATACTAAATATTTTTGCTATGTGTAACAGTTAATTATCTTTCACATTAAAAAAAATAATAGAATTTAGATTTTATGCATCAAAAGATTATATGCATACAAAAATAAAGCCAACCATTAAATGATTTCTGCTTTCTAAACATGCTCACTTATTCTGAAAATATAACATCCTAAAATTAAAGCTTAGATCACAGCATTTATTTTTTTAATGACAAATTCTGCTATCAATACTGCCAACTATAGATTAACAAACTGATATTTGTAAAAAGAATAGTAAGCTTTTTATGACATTCAAATTATTCTAATATATTTCTAAAAAGTCAAGGTATAGTTTATTTACTACATTATTACATAAACCAGATTATCTCATATTAGATTCTCTATTTTTAACCATATATATCTAAAACAACAATCAATAAAACATACGTAAGCAAAAGTCTGACCATATCTATGCTATAATTATGAATATTTTTGAATAAATTTGATTTTTTTTAAATTTGAATAAATAAAAATTAAAATATTCAAGAATGTTATTATAAAATTTTCTTAGCTTTGATCAATTCAAAATATTTTTTATTCAATATTCAACAAAGATAAGTTACCTTAAAATACAATCTTCCTTCTTTGTTTTTAATTCAATGAAATTTATTAAACTCATTGATATTACCTAGTTTTAAAGAAAAATAAGCTTCTGAAAAAAATATGAATAGTAAAATAAGTTCTGTTTTCCCAAAATATATTTATGACTACAATTTAAACAATTTGTAAATAATCTTCTATGTCTTTCAAAAGGTTGATAATTTATTTATGGGTTTCATGTCATAACACATATATTTAATGGTGGTTCTATAGACAACGATTACCTAAAACCAGAATAGAAACACATAGTCACACAAAATTTGACTATTTGAAGTTCTTATTTATCAAACAATACCATATACCAGAAAGATCCTAAAATAAGTACTTTAATCAGCAATATGTTTTTCTTTAATCATAAAACCTATTAGAATTTAATATGATGAACATAACAGCTATTATAATCTCAATATCTGACTAATCTAAGTGCAAAGCAAACAAGACACAAATAAGATTCATAAAAAAATTACTTGCGTTTTAAAAAATGTGTTCACAAAGCATTCCATTAAATAACAAATTTCAAATTATAAATGAAAAACAAATGCATGTTATGTTTCTTCATACAAGTTTTAATGGAAATCTAAATTGAGTTTATAAAAATTAAAGATTACTTGCTTGATATTGTTTTAATATACCTCAAACAACTAAATTGAAACACTTCATCAATTTCCTCAGTTTGACAAGTTCCATTATAGACCTAAGCTCAGCGTGGCCTGAAATTCTAAGTCATTCATCCCTTGAGTTTGATTTAATGAGCTATTTATGAAAGTTCAAATTTCAGTCAAAAATAAAAACTTTTATATATCATTTATGAAGATTTTCTTCCACCGATTTACCACTAGCATAACAACTCTAAGCAAATGGCAAATCAGATACATTTCCAGAACTCCAATTATGAAATTTTATTCAGCTACCTATAATTCATTTCAAACAAATTTACTCACTCGCAAGACTTCTGTTTTGATACTTCATCATCAAAAAGGCAAAGAGCCATTCAATTGTAAAAATCTGATATGCTTTAAAATCATTCATTATCTCTGTAGGGAAAGAAAATATAGATAACATTTTCTCTGCTTTAATCCTAATAGAATAAAATTAACACAGAAAATAAAACCGTCAGAAAAAAATTAAATGTTTTATTACACACTTGTATGATGTTTCAGAATTATCAAATACAATAAATCATACCAAAACAGATACAAGAAACAAAAAAGAACAATGAATTAAATATAAATCAAGAGTACTTTACTATCTAAGCCTAAATTCAAACAAATCAGAATAAATATATGTTGATTATGATATTAATAAATAAATGTAATCAAACATTCAAGACAACTTCATGCACAATTTTATATCAATAAAAAATAAGAGTATTTTACATTCTCATAAAAATTTAATTTATAAAGCCATAAAAAAGAATCATACAATCTGCAACTCAATATTACTTACAATAAGCAAATGAACCAAAATTATGTACTAGGTGATTTTTCCACCTCTGCTTTAAAATTAAAGAGTGCAAAACCAGAATGCAAAATGAAATACAAGCATTAAAACGAATCAATTATGTAGAACAAAACAGTGACATGTCACCGTTACCTTAAAAAATTTCATCAACAAAAGCTGTTTCTTTCTTATACACAATTACCTTCAATAAATAGGCAACAAAACGGTCTGAAACATTACAAATGCAATCATCTAATAACTTCTTAATCAAAGGGTGTATCTACATTTTGCTACCGACCCCGTTTTAATTTGAGTATCCGCATGTGCTTCATATAGTATAGTAGTCCTAGGATGCAAATTCAATCGTTCTTTAATAGTTTTACCAATCTGCATTATAGCATCCTGATGTTTAACGTCTGCGGTCCATACGGCAAGTTTATCACCTTTATTTCTTATCTGCACAACGGAACCATTGACATCGTCACTTGCTATATCAAAAGCTTCTCCAATCATGCATAAAAGTATTTCAAGCCAGTAGTTATTTAACTCGGTATTTCTTTGAGATTTCTGCAAATTCAGCAGCCACCGGCCACCTTGTTTATTTCTCGCATCTTCCCACATAGGTTTAATGCCATGTTTAAACATGGCATAATCACAGCCTAAAGGAATCTTGCTTACAACTTCCAAATGGTTATATAATGCCCAGAAATCCTCCACAGTATTAATTATGACAATCTCCATCAAATTTTCTTCCCATGACTTGGTTCTGTCATTTTTATAGAACCATAAGGACCACTCGTTCTGTAGAGGATGCTTAATGAGCATTTCAGGTGGCACTACCTCTTCCACATTATTTGAGCCATTTTCTTGTTCTTGCACTTCTGTAGACATTATGAATATAAATAAATTATCAAATACGCCTTTAAATATACTTTAAAAAAGCAATTCTCTCAAAATGAAATACCGAGTTAACACAACTTTGTTCAGATGTCGAACAGGATGTTGCCAATATTTGACATACAATTACGGGAAATGTTGACGTTGCCAAATATACAGAAAAAAGAGGCCAAATATAAGAAACGAGTCTCATCGCACAGAAAGATGCCATTTTTGGAGACTTTTTAAATTTTTTATCCATTCAGAATCGACTCGGTAAACTAAAAAGAGTCTAACTTTGGGGAAAATTGATTAATCCAAATTAAAATTCATTCAATTTTCATTTTTTTCTCAGCTTTCAAACTGACACGGTATTTGTAAAATCAGTTTTTCATAATACATGCTCTTTATGAATATAGCTCAAATAATTTAACATAACAGGATGACATTTGTTTACGTTTCTATATCTTTGTATTGATTTGGAATTATATTGCAAGAATCTGAATAAAATTTATTTAATAATAAATTAGTTTAAAGGATCAAAATGTTTTTGATAAACATCATAAATTTCTGAAGTCGCAACCACATAGTTCTGAATTCGTTTTATTTGCCACATTCGAAAAATTTATTAAAGTGAATTTTATTATTTTGGCTTAGTTTTTAATTACATTCATTTATAAATATGAATAAAAAATGACTGTAAAAAAATCAGAATCACGATTATCTTGATCAATAATGGTCGCACTGGAACCATTTAATGTAAGACTTACTAGAGGTAAACATTTATTTTTAAAATACTATTATCAAAAGATTCAAAATCCCAGAATGACAGAAAGTTGTGTTTTTATTTTTCTTTAATTCATTAAAACAGTATAAAATATATGTATCTCATGCTGTTTAATACTGCGTTCTAATATTATAAAATGTAATAATCCCAGTATTTTAAATGTAGATTTCAATGTTATAAGTATTCCAAAGATTAAAACTAAGTAGAGCCTGAAGAAAAACAAAAGCTATTATTTTCATGCAACTTCTCCTAATTATCTTTAAACAATACTCACTATTTTCAGTTATATTGGTATTCCAACTTGCCTTAAAATTCGATCCCGGTTGTGATGGTAGCTTGATAAGTCAGTTAACAGACTCCGGATAAGGGTGATCTCATTTGTCTACTGGTTGTGTTACGCGGCTATGGATCCTCACGTCGCGGGCTCTGTCCTCGGGAATGCAATATCCACATTAGTGACTTTGGACTTCAATTCCGAACGTTGTGAAGTGAATTTTATCAAATGCGGTAAATAACGAGGTACGTTAAGTTTATTTAGAACGTTATCGTGCCATCTCTTCATCACGACTAATAATAACTCAAACACGGACTCGGAGCTGAGCATAATCGCTATTAAACCGCCAGTGTTTTGGAAAAATAAACCAAAACTATGATTTATACAACTCAAGGCTCGATTTTACAACAGTAGCATTATTCAAGATGTTACTAAATATAACACCTTCGTAGCAGCGCTCAACGAAAATGGGTTAGATTTCGTTGTAGATGTTTTATCCCATCCGCTAAGCGAGAATAAATATGAACTTTAAAAAATGATTTATTAACCCGATTAACTGACACAGAAGAATCTCGATTAAAAAAACTACTCATTAAGATCGATTGCGGCGACAAACGCCCGTCTGATTTATTGCGGCATATGAAAGTTTTGGCTGGCAATTCAATCTCGGAAGAAATAATAAAACCGCTTTGACTTCAGTGTCTGCCCTAGCAAGTACAAGCCATATTGTTTATTAGTAAAGATCCATTGGACAATATCGTGGAAATGTCTGATAAGATAATTAGAGGCTACAGTTCTTCAGAAGCATTTTCCATTGCAAAATCTAATACTACCAATTCATCGTCCATTGAAAGCAAAAAAAAAAAAAAAAATTGAAACGTTAAAAGCCAGGATTGCTTCATTCACGAAAAAAGTCGAAGAATTTGCATATCGGCAAAGTCCACGCAGCAAATCCAGAAACTTCCGAGTACGAAACAACAAATACAGACAGAACAAAGAGAACAGACACGGCTAGGGATCCTAACGTCACGGGTTTTGTCCTCGGGAAGCAATATCCACATTATAACTTTCCGCTAGCTGGTCGAAGTCTAATCAATTTGAATGGCAAGCCATTGAACAGTGATCATAGCATGTGGTAATGGAGTGTCTTTTAAGCTACGAAGTTTACCTATTCGCTCTTCCACATCTGATTTTGTATAGTTTTATATAAATTACCTTTAATTATTTTGTGGTGAATAGCATATAATCTAGTTAACAACTACTATGCACGAGCAATTGCTTTTGCATAATGGTTATGTTACTGGACTGCGAACTGTAAGATCCCAGGTTCTATCCTCGTGCATCACTTACCGCTAAAATTTCTTGTTGCTAATTTGTTTTTAATGCAATCTGAAGCCAAATAGGATGCAATTTTCCTTCGAAATTACGATTTGCTAAGAATAAATTATGGAAATTATGTTCAGAAATAATTGCTTTTTAAAATGTGATTTATAAAAAGATATCTTATTTTCCCGAAACAAGTTATTATTTAATTTAATTTACAATACTAAAATTTCAACATTGAGGAAAATGGGACATAGAGTTTTTTGTAAAACGTTGATTCATAAATTTAAGTCTTTAGAGAATAATTTTGACAAACTCTACATACTGTAAAAGGCGGAATGGAAATTTTTTCTTGATTGTACTAAGTTAATATTTCAAAATTAGGGTCAATTTATTTAAATATAAATAAATATGCTACCTACATTATTTAAGTTATTTTATTACATAATGGATGTTTTTTAAAACCGAGAGAAAAATTCAAACCATGGTATAAACATATTTATACACATTTATCGATTGATTATATGATGTTTTCTCACTTCTAATAAGACCCATAAAAGTGAGTTATAAATATATGGTTAAAAATTATCAATGCATCATTCGATATTAACAATTTGGTATTTTGCAATATTGTGATGCTACTTGGTCAATAGATAAATTGCTCCATTTGATTTGTTCGATTCGTTTAACCTTTAAAGCAATGATCCACCAATGCTTATGGAGAATTCCTTTTAATACAGAACTTTTACTGATATATGCATTCATTAAAAATTCATAAAAACTCATTCATTAAAAACTTCATAAGCAGCACTAATACTACCTATATTTACATGCAATAAATTCTCTCCCCTCTACCTCGAAGCGACAAGAATATGACTGAAGCTTTTCCAAACACGATCGAAAAAGCAATAAACTATAGATCTTAGGAAGAAAGGAAATTTACTCAGCATACTGTCCATATTTGGACTGATGAAATCCTTGTTTGAGAGGAAAATTGAAGGAAGAGATTATTCCTTGTCATTTCGAATTGTAGAACCGCTATAAACAACCCAAACCGTATAGAAAAGCAATTATTGTTATTCTTTGAATGAGATTCGAAATTACGAAAGACAAATAAATGAATTTATTAAGAGAATTCTATATTTATAATTTGTAATACTGTGATCAAAAGCAGATTTTATTGCAGACTCCTTTTATTGATAGTATATAGAACTAAAAAAAAAACGTGCATTGAAAGAAATATGATAAAAAG
>JAPMOR010021882.1:0-28812 GCA_026543865.1 Argiope aurantia
CTTTTTGATGAAAATATAGTGATAAAAATAATGGACTGTGATAGGAGTATTTTCCTGATAAGGTTCACAAACATGATATATACTAGAATTTTCAACGCATTTGGCATCCTGTAACATATTTTGTTGCTCGGCGTTGTTTCAATTGGCTTAAAATTAAAAGAATAAATTTAATCTAGTCGAAAGAATGAGTGGAAATACCCGATTGATGGGTGATTATTGTAAGCACATTACCTCAAGCCACATCATAGCTTTTTATATCATAATTTTACCATTATATGCTTTAATTTGTAATAAAAATTAACCTCGGTAATTCTATTCTATCAGAACCTTTTTAAAATTTAGCCTTTTCCGCTGAACACAAAGGACTTTTAAAAGATGAAAATAAATAATGAATTTTTTAGAGTTATTTATATTTAGTCTGGTGCCGCTATTTTATATTTCTTCTCACAATCCAAACAAAAAAGCAAGTAAACTTTGATTTACCCGGCATGCTTTATTGTATCTATCCTGTTTATCAATCAAAAGAAAGATTTTTTAGTATTCACAAATTAATTTTCAGAAATGGTTACCAGCCCTACGATTCACCATTAAACTGCTGGTTGTGTTGCTGTCTAACATGCTATATATTCGCAAAAATTGAAAGGCAGAGTTATTCTTTTCACATTAAAAACATAGTTACAAAATAATATAGAAACAATATAGTATAAAATAATATAGTAATAATACAGTTTAACTGCAAAATATAGTTGCATTCCAATTTACTCACTGCACTTCAGTACGAGCAATTGTTATCTTGATTTGAAATCTGAATAGTTTGGTTTTCCAGGAAAAAAAACGGAAGCTTAAAGTTGTTCTAATTAAAAAGAAATTCTAATGAAATGAATAATTAAGAATTCATTAATTAAACAGAAATGCTCTAAATTAGTGGAACATTATCTTTTGAAAAATGCTAGAGACTGATTTGTCATAATTCATGAAATCGTAGTTCGAAATCTGCTTAAGTTGCATTCTAATAAAAAGTATTTAATATGATTTTTATCTTTTTAAAACATAATACTAACAATTACGCACCATTTATTACTAATATATTAAATATTAATTATTATACTGCTTGAAAGATTTTTCACAATTTAAACATAAACATAGCATTGAAAAAGAGAGTTTTCAGGACGTTTAACATAAAAAATGTAAAATTAACCTTAACTGAAAAAAAAATACCTTCAGAATTTAATTTTAAGAAAAACATTCCAGATATCAATTTGCTTTAACAATCAGTTTCCTTTAGTTTTGAGAGAAGAAAATGTAGTGTTCTGTTATTGAAATATTCAAAATGAATTAAGGTGGAAGTAAATATTTGAAGACTACATAATTAAGAAGTGAAAAAGTGTATTAGAAATGAAATAAAATTCTACATTACCATGTTTTTATTTTTTAATAATATTAACACAAATAATTTCTTTCTTCTTTTTTCCCCGCCGTAGTATAGAATACAATTTTTTTTAACAAGAAGATTGTAAAATATTTTTTCTTATCTTTGTAATGCTTCTTTTTTATGCACTTTGAAAATATTTTCTTGCTTCAGAATTTTTTTCATTTATCTTAACAGTGATTAATTTGACTTGTTTTTTCATAAGATGTATGTATCTAGTTCAAGCAAAATTTACGTTATTAGTTATGTAAATTTAAGCTGATGTTTTTAAAGATGCAGTACTTCTATTTTAGGAGCTGTGAGAAATTTCATAATGATTCCCCAAGCGTCATTCATTTTGTTTACGATAAAAATTTAAGTTACATAAGGCAGCAAGTTCCTGTTTCGATGACTTTTTTACTCATTGAAAAAATGTAAAAACAACTTTTTTGGTTGAAGGCCTTTTTATATTTGCGTTTAAAAAATTTTACTTTACTTTTATATATTTTTAAATTCAAATATTAAATATTTCCACTGCGTCTTTCAATGAAGTAAGTTTAGTAGTTTAAGTTTTAAAAGTTTAAGTTTTTAAAACATTAATTCAAAGAATTTCAATTTTAGAGTCATTTTCGCAAAATCTACTTTAACGAGATTATAAAAATATTGCTTAAAAAATTAATTCTAAGGATTTCTATTTTACATTGAATTTCGAAAAAACACATTCTACAATTATCACGTACTACCCAATTATCTGAGTAGCTCGCATTGCAAAGTTCATGTCTTTTCTTATTAACTAACTAATTAATTAATTCTAACTTGTCTATTCAATTATTATTTGTATTTTCTTTATTTGCAAATGAAAAAAGGCCTAAATTCCTTACCCGAACTTTTAAAATTCAAACGGTGATAGTTATAGTCATAAACATGCGGCTAGGTGCGACGTCATCTGGGGACAGAGGTCTGAATTCTTCATCTGGAAACAGCCACTACAAGCGAAGAAAAGTTAATTACAAAGATGTTTAGAGAGTGGCAATAAAGTATTCTTCATAATGTAGAAGGTTCTAAAAGTGTAATTATTAGGAAATTAATGTATTGTTACAATTATTCATATTTATCTCTAAATACCAATGAAACTTTTCTTGAATATCTTACTAAAAATAAAATGAGGATTTTTTTTAAAGTTGTATTTAAAGTAACAAGCGTGTTTCCTTATTGTTACGGCTACTGTTTAATTAATTGAAAAAGATTATTTAATAAGGCTCTATCTTTATTAAGCAATTCTATTTCTGTTTCCAGTTTTTTTATATGTTCCAATTTTATTTATTTCTTTATGAAAGTTTTTTTAATTATTTTAAATATTTCAATCGGAATGCAAATTTTGAATTTCTTTCCAAGTCATAATTTTGCCGTAGTATTTTACTTTCTTATTTTTGATGCCTCTCTGAAACTAAATTTATCATAATTCGATGTGAACATTTTTGAATCTAAAATTAACTAACTAAACAACTAATTTAAAATTAATTAAATTTTTAATTAATCGGGTTCAATTTTTTTTAAACAGTTCTATTTCTGTTTCCATTTTTTATACGTTCCAATTTTATTTATTTCTCGATGAAAGTTTCTTAAATTACTAAAAAAAATATTTCAATCTGAAAGTAAGTTTTTCGTTTTCTTCAAGTCATAATTTTGCAGTTGTATTTTACTTTCTTATTTTTGATACGTCTTTGAATCTAAATATATCATAATTTGATGTGAGCATTTTTAGATTTAAAACTCAATCAAGGAATCAATAATTATTTCCTTTTTATTCAAAATATTAAACATTTTTTTTATTATTAAACGATTATCTTATAAGTAATATACAGAAATTAGGCTTGTAAATATAGTTTATTTTTCTACGCACGCTCTGCATAAGGCTGCCATATAAATTTTAGTGGTGTCTATTCACCTAAAGCGCATATTTTTGTAGTAGCAGAGCATTTTATTGAAGTAACAACGGAGCATTTTGTTGACAATGGAATTTCAATTTCAGTCAAAACATTCACGACATTCTCTCGGAAAAGCCCTAGCCGAATGAAATAAAAAGCTGTTGAATCCAAAAGTAATAAAAAATAGAGATACAATAAATCAATAAATTTTAGTGCACCATGTTCTATCAAAATTGGGGAAAATGGGGTTTAAACAAGTCCATTTAGAAGAATATATGTGAAAACGAGAAAACACTCTTTTCTATAATTATATTCCTGAATTTCAAATCTTTCAAAATCATACTCTTTCAAAACCAATTTACGCTTTACTTTTATTTCCTTTTAAAATTTATATGTAGAAGACTGAAGGTTAAAAGAAATACAATATCTACATTTTCCCTTCTACCTTAAAAGCTGTGAATTTTGAAACAGTTTATCGAATGCTCTAACCCTAAGGATCACTTGAATATCTTTAATATGGAATCTAAAGTGCACGGTTCTTTTCCATTTGGTAAAAACAACCTCAAGATATTTTCCATTACTTTTTTTTCTATTTTTTTTTTTCTTGGAAAGATCCCTTTTATCGAAAGATCCTGAATATTTGATGTTGTCTCTACTTTCCAAAACAAAAGAGATTTGTTATACGTAAATAAGATTTAATGGTTGCCAAACATCAAAGTAGTATTACTCTTCTACTCTTAAAATGGGGCTTTAATTTAAAAAATAAAGTGACCGTGACATATAATATGTTAAAATAATTGAGAGCTCAATCAGCCAGTGTATTAATAACTTAACTAACATAAACGTTGATAAATATTTTAAAATTTGTAAATAAAAGGATTTTTTTTAATTTTTTGAAATCAAAACAAATTTGTTAATAATGTTTAATCTCTTAATAGATTTCTTAAACTAATAAGTCATATCACTAACTCACCGACCCGCCCGAAGGCACACGGATAAAGAATACTGAATGCCCGCCGCAACAGCAACATTGGCGGGAACTGTGGTTGAGTCCTAAGGCCACACCGGCCACGGTACAACTCTTCCCGAAGGAGGCACGTCCCATCATCGATGGGAGGAGCCAGATCCCTCACATTTTATGTACCCACCAGAGTGGCGAGATCCAACCACCATATCGGAAGCATCTCATCCTCATTTCGCGGTGCCCCCGGGGTTTTTCTTAAACTAATAAGTGATAATCAATGGTTTCTATCAATCGAAACATTTTTATAAAATTATATTTGCAGTTTTTTGTTGAATAATTTGCAATCCTGTATGTGTGTGACAACAGTTACTTTGAAAGGTTACTTTTCAAAAATGAAATCTTTAAGGTTCAGACAGTTTGCAGACATACAGGTTTTACTGGCAGAGGAATAACAAATGGCGTTAATGTGCGTATTTCAACAAAATTTGCGTCCTATCATGTAAATTACAGTACATTTCGAAAAATCTAAGGAGATTGAGGAGAGGTTTACCTTCTCACTTTAAGTGAATAAAATTACAGACAAACTATGATATGTAGGTACTTAGTGAATACATATGTACGAAACTGGCTTTAATTCTTTTAGAAAACTCCAAACACATAGTAATAATAATATTTGATAGAGGTTTGCTGCATCTCTTGAAGTTTGAGGATGAAAATCAGCAGAATCACATTTAATTAATCAAAACCAGCTCGGTATATTTATACGGAATATTTTTTAAAGGTTTTATACTGTACACTTTGTATTAATTTCCTACAACTATCTTTATATAAGGTTCCCACTTTAATCTTTCCCCAGCGGCTAATTTCTAAACCGTTAGAATTCGGTATATACTTTTAAGTGAAGAAAAATTTATAACAAAGTAAAATATTATATTTTATATTATTAGAAGCAATACATGCACTTCTAAAAATATCACAAAATTAGAAGTTTTGTACAGTCCCTCTTTTCTATTAGTCATGTTTATTAAAATATTTCTTAGTAATATTTTAAATTTAAAAAACTCCACTCTTCTGTGAACAAAACTTACTGAGCTAAAAGGCCTCGGAAATCAGTATCCGATTGATCAGTAAGGTCAATCAATGGCCGCCTCGATGAAATGAGGGATCGAAATAATCTAAAATGGTGATGCTTAGAAGTTAATTTTTGAGCTAATCTTTTGGTGTTAATTTTGGGACTACTATCTTTAATAAAGGAAAATGATGCAAATTACAACTATCCGTTTGAAATTGACAAATTTTAAATCCAGTTTCCACGTTGTTCCGCGCTCTTTCTAAAAATAATAATTTTAAGCCCTTCAGAAAAGCCTGAGTTTCAAGATTAAAGGAGTTTCACCAAAAATTAATATTACATCTTTACATATTGATTTGCTGCACGTTAACACTTCTAAGGCTCACTTGTCTTCATTTTTATACGGTATGGAAAGTATTATTTTTTAAATTATTATTTTGATAGTATATCATCCTGATCTCTTACTTTTGCTCACCGTTTAAAATTAGGAGATTTATCCACATGGCTATAGTAACTTCAAAAATAAATATTTTTCCTGTAAAAATAGATAAAAAAATAATAATATAGAATCTGAACAATAAAACTTCGTATATTCTAATTAATTCCACGCACTAGAATTTTAAGGTACATTCACAGAGATGTCCTTTGTTCAGAGAATACTTTTGTACATATTTACTTAGAGGAGTAGTATACTTTTGCACATATTTACACCATCGGTTCATGATTTAACCATAACTCTATACAGGAGCAAAGTTGAAGCAATTTAAAATAGTTTGAACACTTATAATTAAATAATTAATTCCGAAAATAGTTAATTATCTCTTTGTAATCCTCTTCAACAAGTCTGATTCGTTTGTCGCATGTTTTTTAAATCAATACTTTAAAGCAAACGTTTGAAAATGATTTCCAGGGTTGAATGCATCTATTTAAAGATTCTGGACCTTAAGGACAAATAAATAGTTATAGGATATTTCAAGCGTAAAATAACACTTATAAATCGTAAATCTCCCTTAAAATAGTATTTTTAAAATTAAACACCGATTGATCCTACAATTCTAATGCTTCAGAAGGCAAATTGTTCCAGTCATTAAAATTCTTTCATGAATAAAAAAAAATATTTTGAATATACTTTGAGAAATTATTTATCTCAACGGTTCTTTGTCTATTATTTGCCATGTATTATCTTTATCCCATCACTGAAGATAAAAGTCCTGAAACCAGGATACATATGTATGTGAAACATATTTTTTAGCAGTTTCGTGGCTGATGAGAGAAGACACTTAAAAATTTAAATAATTTATTCGATTTATTCCATACCGGGAGGCATATTATGTACCAGAAGCGATGATGGAACTAACGTCCGTTCACATCGAGATACATTAGAAGAAAAAGAGCGAAATATTTTTCCTCAGTTATTTTATACTATGAGATTCTGATAGGGATTTCTTTGACACGCGTAGACTTGAGGAAAGGATATATAGGCACCTTTAAAAGAATGTAATGCACATTAAGGATTTTTATCCCTTCACTCGGAATATGAGATTCTGCTGATTAAAACAGTTTTACAGAGCTATTGTGTATTAATTATACAAAAAAGGTGGAATTGGATCAGGAAATTAGAAACCATTTTAGAATAAAGTTACTATGGGTTAAATGAAGATAAAAATTAGGCAATTAAGTGAGATTTAAATTAGATTAAGAGATATCATTGCATGTATATGATAAATAAGATTTTTAATGCCTTTAAAATTAATTTTCTTTTTTTCACCGTTTAAATTCAAACTTAAAAAATAACATTTCCTTTAACGTAAAAAAGATACAAACGTAAAAAAGAAAAAGAAAAAATAACAACTGGATTACAGGTGAGTACTTAGTTTTCACCACTCCTTTCAATATGTGACACTGCTATTTTAAATATCGGAAGGGATCATAGAATAGTAAATTCAGCAGTTTCTATTGTTTTGCTTTCTAGATGAGTGGAATGCATAAACGCCTAGACCGATTTTATTGCGTCTTTTTTTTTTTCTCTTTGGCTTCTTCATTGAAAACACATCTAGTAAGCTCCTTCCTGATCCTGGTTGCACACCATGACATCAAAATTATCGCTAAGTTGAAAATTTCAGACTATTTGCTTAGGGAGTAAATAAAAGATAATGTACAACTGAAGGCTCTCCTCTTATTTTCCGTTGTTATAATATATAAATATATATACTTCCACATTAAAAGAAACAAAACCTTCATTTACCTGTTTAATTACAACCTGTTACCTTAGTTTGGAACCGATGAGATGCGCGAGGATCAAAGTTTAATAGCTTAAAGAAAACTACTTAAATAAAAGTAAAGGAGCAGGGAGATTTATTGGCAGCATCATCTAAAAATTATCCGTTTTGAAAAATACAGAAGCTACTTCGTGATATGCAAATTTAATCAATTGGCTTTGTTCTTTTTCGATGTATCATATTAATCTAAATAGTAAAATATAACATTAATTACATTAATTTTAGCGTATCTTTATCTATTATTATAATATTAATATTTATCACATTATTTAACTTTTGAAAACTAACCAAATTTTTTCTTAAAATATACTTCTTAGATATTTAGCACTGATGTTAAAGATAAAAATGAGACCATGAGAACGCATTCAGAACTTATATATTTTCGAAAAAGAGATTTTACCGAAATATAGCTGAGCAAGCATTTATTTTAGGTGTGTGATTTTCAAGTGACACATCAGTTTAATGTTAATATTTTTATATTTATGCACACAATATTATAAAAACCAAGGGAGAAAATGCATGTAAAAGTGTTACAAAAAAATAAAATGAAAGCCGAAAGTCAATCGAAATAAAGATGAAAAGTGTCTAAAAATGAAGAAAAAGGAAGAAAGACACAAAGCACACTCAAAATCAATATGCAAAATGTTTCAATTCAAGAAACGCTGTGAAAATTTATAGTAAAGCAGGAAATAAAATGTAGATCAGATTATATTAAAAATAAATTGTTGTAACATATTTTATGAATTTTCAGATCATAAACTGTTTTAGGAATAATTTGTTATTTAGATCGCGATTGCACAATTTTAATGCTCAGGGTTATTTAAAATTTCAATGTTAAAACAATTATGGGTGGTAAAAAATATCTAAATCTTATTATGATCTGGTAAGAAGGCATGGCCAGGGGCTCCAACCGGTAAAGCTAGAAGGCTACATGGATTTCATCGCAACTACATGAATTCCATAATGCTGACTCGGAAGGTATCGGGCGATCAGGTTCTTATCATCTACCGGTAAAGAAGTCATATCACCAACCTCCGACCCGTCCGGAGGCACACGGATAAAATAACTGAATAACCGAACCGCCGCTACAGCAACACTGGCGGGAACGGTGGTTGAGTCCTAAGGGCCGGCCACGGCACAACCCTTCCCTAAGGAAGTATGTCTCATCATCGATGGTAGGAACTAGACCCTCACCTTTCCTTGTGCCCTCCAGAGTGGCGAGAACCAACCATCATGCCGGAAGCTTCTCGTCCTCATTTCGAGGTGCCGCCCCTGGGGGACTCCAGACAGGGAAAGATTCTGTTTCAAACCGGATCAAAGTTCCGATTTTGTATGGAGAATATGCAACTGTTTACAAATGTTGAGATGATGGACATTACAACTTCAGCGTAGTATTTTGATTGCCTTTGCAAGTATTAATGATATACGCAGTATTTTTAAAGGGGTTCCCAATCCATATTAACAATTGTCCCCAATGCATGTAAACAATTGTCCTTAATCCATATCAACAATTGTCCCCAGTGCATATCAACAATTGTCTCTAATTCATATTAACAATTGTCACCAATCCATAACAACAATTTTCCATAATTTTGAGAAGTGACTTGCCAA
Organism: Argiope aurantia; assembly: GCA_026543865.1. NCBI lineage: Eukaryota > Metazoa > Arthropoda > Arachnida > Araneae > Araneidae > Argiope > Argiope aurantia. The sequence goes on from JAPMOR010021882.1 coordinate 9,260, forward strand.
TTCTGTATTCTCTAGTTCATTCTTGTAGTTGTTTCCGTTGCGCTTTAAAATTAAGAAGCGAAGTATTTCGATTACCTTATTGCATAGCATGAAAAATTACCATAGCATTTATTAATTTATAACTTTCTTTTTCTTTCGTCGCAGAATAATCCCGAACTTAGAATCTCTAGGACTTCTCGATTGCGTTATAGCTTGGATATAACCCTGAATGTTGAAAATTCAATAAAAAAATAATATTGCAATACTGAAATAATTTATCCTGTACGAGTTAATCCAAATTTCCCCATCATGCAGGATAGGTAACATAAATGGTCTTTATATAAATATTTTAACTTAAATTAAATCGAATTTATTATCCAAGAGTAAAATACCTATTTATTTGTCATTATTGCAAGTTGAATGAACATTGAATATTTTTTATTTAAATTTTAAAATGTAGAATTTTGCAGTTTTTTTAAAACATTTTCGCACATTAGTTTTTTTTTGTTTCAAGTTTTGAGCTATAAAAACGTATAAATAAATTAATTGAATGCTTTTATATGAGTATTACGTACCTTTGTACGAGTAAAAATAATGACAATTAAGCAGTTTCAGTAATAATTAATTCTGAAAAAAATGTTTCGACTGTAAAAAGAAGAATTAAAAGTGGCAAGAAACAGCTAGAGGTAATAATGTGCTTTTCCTACAGCAAATATAAAACCGTATTCAATAACATGCGGCAGCTAATTTTTCTTCAGTACATGATAAAAAAAAATGGACTGGTCTTTAAACATTAATGTAGCTAGAACAGATTTTGCTGTTTCATGAAAGCTGAGATATTTAGAAACGATAATCCGAATCTGTTTGATTTTCAAAGACACATAGCAGTTATTTACTTTCCTTTTAATTTAAGGAACATAATACATAAAAACTCTTACATATATACATAAAAAAAACAACTGGATAAATGAAGATTTTTTAAAGCTTAAAACATGTTATTGTAAGAAATAAAAAAAATGCTAGTTGTAAATCTGAGCAACAAAAACAACAACTATTTGGAAAAAATGTAAGGTTGGATTATACTTTGAAATGATATTTTCCCTCTTATTCCTAAGTAAGGTCGAATGAATGAATAGCACTAATCTATTTTGAGATAGCCTGCACCCCTCGAACTAATTAAAATTTTGTAATTATTTTTTATTTTGTGTGTATTTATAGGCTTGGAGAAAGCAGTTATTTAAGGTTTCAATTTTAAAAAAAAGATAATTTTTTTTTCAATGCTTGGTACGATATGGGTGTAAACATGGGCATTATTTGGAAAGTTTAAAACTTTATTTCAAAAGACTTAATATAGCAGTGTGTAAAGAATGTTTTGAATCTTATTATTATTAACCTGCACAGGTGATTTCGAAACAATTCTTTTGAAACAAAGTTAAGAAAGAAATAAAAAATTATCCATACCGTTTCATCCGTAGGTGAGAGAGAAATCTGAAACTTCAGCTTAAATATAAATACAAATAGAACTGTATTTATAATTTTATAGATTATATATAAAAAATTAAATATATATTTTTATTTTTTATATTTTAAGATGAAAATATTGTGTTTCTTTGGATTTTTTCCCCCACAATAATGTAATATTTACTTAGTCGCAGCTGAATCATAACTATGGAAGCCGTGTAAGAGAAGAAATTTTTTTTACATTAGTTTATTCAGGTTTTAATCTTAAATTTTCTAAGAAGAGATGTAATGAGAACCGCTTTAACCCTTAACTGGGGAGGTAAAATTTTAGGACTTACCTGGGGAGGTGAGGTCTACGAGACCGCATTTCATTTACACTCAAATTAAATTTTCTAATGAATGTATTAATATGAAAAACTGCCAATATATTTTGCAGATATATTTCTTGATATACAGATATGTTTAAAAAAATTTTCAAAAAATATTATCATTGAAAAAAGTAAATTCGTTGGAACATACATTTTCTTCTCAAATTACATGTTACGATAAATAATATTCTTGAAAAACATATTACTTTTTACTTTTTAATCATGATTATTTTTACAGTATATGAAGGTATATAGAAGACAATATAATGTAAAATTCATTAATTATATGAAAAATAAAAAAAAATTGACAATGGGTAAAATTGGCCCTTATTTTATCGGCTTGTGTGACTCATAGCACGGTTTTTTAGGGTATTTTAAACATACAGGTTAAGAACTAGTATAAAAATCAACCTATAAATTCTGCATATATATCTCTTGGTATATTAATATATTTTATAAATTTTTCAAAATTCATTATTACTTGAAAAATTAATTATGTTTGAAAATACGTACCAGAATCAGTTGAATGCGAACTTTCATCAAAAAACTCTTCTGTACAATTATCCTTATCACTAAAATCACTTTCTGCTTCATTTAAAAGTGTCTGGAGCACTGCTTCATAATAGGATCAGTAAATTGGATGATATTTTGGGGTCCAAGTTTTAGCGCCAACCGCTAAGCCTTGTTTATTACCGGGACACTAATAGGTAGGTGCGGTCTTAGAGACCGCGCTAAAAGAAATAACTGAATTATTTTAAAAAGCATCTGCTGAAATCGGTTGAAAAAGTGTACGTGTATTGAAGGTCACAAAACAGGAAGCTACAAGGTCAATCCATTCAACTGAGCTAAAAATAGAATAGAGGTGACCGAAAATCCATCGCTAGCGGTCTCAGAGACCGCACGTCTCCAGTTAAGGGTTAAATCTATAATAATTCCCATTTTTGTTCAACTTTCTAAAGAAAGATTTTACTAACTGCCCTTGAAATTTGATCATGTGAAGAATATACATGAATGCATGAAGAATATGGAACCAAACAGAAATTGATTGAAAAAATGATTTGAAGTGACCTTCTTTCATAAGAAACTGAAAATGATTTGTAACTTTCATCAGCGATCTTGTCTACTGTACGCCAGACTTACAAGCATTGTAGTAAAAAAAATAACACATAAAACGGAGAGTGTGTGAAAGCTTATCTAAAGGCAATTAAATTTTTTTTCGCGTGTTCTTTGTTTACAGCATGTGAAATATTTTATTAAATTTTGAAAAATTTGAAACTGAAGAATGTTTTAAAAAATTAAATTAACTTTGAAATTTTTTTATATTTTATTAATTATTATCTGAAATATTTTATTAATTTTCGAAGACACTACATACTTTATAAATCACAAGGGGATTCAGTATTAAACTTAATTAACGAAACATTTTATTCAATTTATTTTACGCGGCTTATTCAAAATGCACATTTTGCAATTACTGCATATCAATTTTTGAACATTCAAAAATTTTCATGTTTATTCAGTTTCAAATTTATTATACTCCTCTTAAATTTTCTGAAAATAAGTTCATTGGTAAAAAAAAAAAGATATAATCAACTTTTCATACTCATGTTAAATAATATATAGAATTATACCAAATGTATTACAAGCATAGAAAATCGGTATTTGTAATTACATTTAACATTTCGTGATAAAATGCATAAACTGATAATTAAGGGAAATAATTGTTATTCGTTTACCTGAAAGATAATATAAAACATAATGAAATAAAAAGAATAGTAAAAATACTGCACATATCTTAAAGGGATTAATGGGATTTATTTCCAAAATTGTAAAGAAAATGCAATTATTTAAGCAAGACAATTTTTGTCTAAATCAATTATATTACAGTTAAACTGAATTAAACTGAATCAATAGATAAAGTGGGTTCGTAAAATTTAATACATTTTATGTTCCTATCGGAAACGTTTAAATGAAGTTTTTGTGACAATTGCAGTCGATTTTTCATCGATAAGAAATTCGAAAATAATTTTGCCTGTAAATTGCAAGACATATTTACTAATGTTTAATAAGTAAATTTTATTTTCTGTTGTTATAATAGATAGGAACTCAAATCATTGAAAAATAAATAAAAATTTCTTCAATTTTCCTATTTGTATCAATTAAAAAATGATGCAAAATATTGCAATTCGTTTTAAATCGACATAAAGCTGGATCTTCTCTTTCTTACTTAGTAAACAAAATTATAGAATTATTATTTATTATAAAATCGCATTCTGCAATGAATTTTTCTATGCATTCTGTAATGCAGAATTATTAAATAATGAAGTTCAAAAATTTTTTAAAGGTAGTTATTTTCCCCTGATAAATGTCAACTGTTATCCATTATTTTTAATTTGAAAAAATATATATATAAATGTATTTTTTTAAAGAAACGATATAAATTTTGAAATTTATGAGAATTTTATGAAGAAAAAAATTAAGATAAATATTAATAAAAAAATAAGTTATTTTATTTATGTATTTCATTGTTTCCCGAGATGTTTCCAACCATTGAAAAGTGATAAAAAGAAATGATTTTTAATATTTGACATGATAATGTCCTGATGATGCCGCTTTTTGCATCTCATTTTAAAAACATAGAATTTTACATCTAAATGAATGTTATTTTAATGACGCAGAGTTTTACATTTAAATGAATCTTATTTTAAAAATCCAGAATTTTACATCTGAATGAATCTTATTTTAAAAATGCAGAATTTTACATCTGAATGAATCTTATTTAAAAAACGTAGAATTTTGCATCTAAATGAATATCATTTTAAAAGCACAGAATTTTACATCTACACTAATGATTTTCCTAAATATAATCCAATCATTACTATCATGCAAACGATAAAAATCTCAAACTAAAAGTAATTATTATTTAAAAGATTGTCTCCTCTGTCATTCCGTATATCAATAATTTTTACAAAAATATATCATAAAAGTACAATACCATTTATTTTCTAAAAAACTAGGATGAAATTTATTTTAAATGAGACTGGACTAGAATGTATGGAATTCGAAGTTCCGAAAAAGTATTCTGACAAAATACTTTTTCTGTGAAACACATCAAAAGAAGTTTTCCCCCATTGGCTTTGTTAAGCATTTAGCTTCTTGTTTCAGACGAGACACAAAAGAAGAGAAACAATTGCGACTTCAGAAAAAGTCAGAGAGATTTGTTCATTGTAACAAAGCTACTTTATACGTAACTCAAAAGGGAAAAGCGATATTTTGAAGAAAAGTCAATATTTAGAAATTTAGAAATGATGGCTTAAAAACGGAGTTGAAAATTCCTTAACTATATACTTCTGAAAATCATGAAATTCGAGGAAATGTAAAAATGTAAACAAAGAAAATTTATCATCAAATTTGTGTTTAATTTCGATACAATGATATTCTAAAATGTGTTATAGAATTTTTTTTAAATATGTACTATCTTCGATGTTTTTTATTATATATTTTTTCAATATTTTATGTATCATTCTTGTTTATTACGAAAACATATTAATAATATATTTTACGCACATATTTTCAATACTCGTTCTTTTATTTATATTTTATATTTCAAATAATTAATCTTCGTGTTTCCTAATGAACACATGCAATCACATATAGCATCATAATATAATATTTCATAGTTTATGAAAAATGTAAATGAGCATCAAAAATAGATATTTCATTAGCGGGAGTGATCTGCCCGTAAATTTCTCGCCTATTCTCTTATAAAAATGTTATCCACTTGGTCACTTCCCGAATCAAATTATGAACCTTGTGCAAGATTGTTTCAGATTTTTATTTTCACAGTCCGGCAAGCGAGAATTGTGTATTTCGCAGTATAGTAAAGAAAACCGCATATTCTCTTATAAAGGTCACCTCTTCAAAAACGCATGAAAATATCTACGATGGGCAAGATCGTAAATGCAATGAGTATTCAGATTTTTATTTTCAGATTCCAGCGCACGAGAATTGTATATTTCGCAAAAAAGCAAAGAAAACTGGTATTGTGCATTATTAACCACTTGTCATTTCTGAAAACCATGGTTAAGAATAGGTCTATTAAAAAATGATTTTTTTTTTCGTTTATAGCTGGCATGCGGTTATACACATGTACTAGAAAACAGAATATGTATGTTTCACATTTTTATTCACATTTAAAACTAAAAATTGACACAAACCCACAACTGTAGACACAAAATCTCATATCAACTTTCATTTATTTAACTTATCGCATTTTTGAGTTCCCGCGTTTACATGTATGCAAAAGAACAAACCGATGGATGGTTAACCCCTCGAAAAATGTGGTTCAAATTTTGATTAGATTCTACTATTTAAATGCTGAAACTGCAAACCAAGTTTTATTTGACTAAGTTGTTATTTTTTAAAATTATCGCTCTTACATGCGTGCAAATACAGAAAACCGATCAACTTTCATCTTCATGACGGATTTGGTTCTAAATTTGATATAGATCTATACTTTTTGATCTAGATTTTCATTATAATTTTTAAAATACATTTATTTTTTAAAAATGTTAGATGCAATATCTATGTACAAAATTTTACCCATCCAGCTTTTTTTGTTTTGTGATTTTCGAGTTAATTTGTATTCTATAGGCAGATTTCTTCTGAATGAATTTCGTTTACAATTTGATAGGTATCTAACAATTCCGTGTAAAAACAATGTACCGAATTTCAGACAGATAGACATAATTCCGAAAATGTGTCTTTCCGTCTTAGGGAGGTGTGAAACTTGAGGATTCGTCAAAATCTAAAGTTTGAATTGTTTGATAATTAAAATTATCTCTCTTTGTATACTTTGTTTACAAGAAAGTAAAAAAACAAAAAAAAACAAAGACATTTAGAATTGTTATTATTTTTTTAAAAAGCTTGAATATTTTTATAAAATTTTTAATTATGAATTTTCTGTCATTTTTATTATTTTGTGTGTAATTCTTGGATATTCTGAAGTATATTACAATTCTCTCTGAATATACATTTCAGCCGCAACAATAATGATGTAGGGAATGAAATGTTGCTTATATTTGAGTTAATTATAAAATTCCAACAAAAGTAATATTCAAATAGTCACCACATTATTAAATTCAATCAATTTAAATGTTATTTGACGCATTTATTTGAGAAAATATTTTTAATATCAGATTTGAGTTTGCAGAACTTTTATACTGTATTTTCTTGTCTTTAAAGCTATAACTGTTTCCCATATCATGAGCTAATTCTCTTTTTCACTTCAATTTCAATATCGTATTTATACAATTGCTTCAATATCGATGCACGATAATATTTATACAATTATTTCAATATCGATACAAGATAATATTTATACAATTATTTCAATATCAATATAAGATGGTGTTTAGACAGTTATTTCATTATCGATGGAAGGAAAAGGTATGAAAATACATTTCCCATATTTCCGTTATATTTTAGTTAAATGACTCAATACAAATAGGGAAACCACATCATTTTATATTTTATCAGGATATAAAAGTTTTAATAGGTTTAAAAAGGATATTTTTTATGTATAAGGATATAACCGTTAAACATTTAAGGTTTTTCTTTAATAAATTAAAGAAGCTTAATAATTGACATTACAAATTTCTTTTCAAAATAGCTGAACTTTAGAGCGGTTTTTTTTCTGTCTTTTTATAATACATAATATCATAATACATCGCCATCTTTTAAAAATCCTTTGTTATAAGCAATTTTGAAATAATGAAAAGTGTAGAGTGTTTATCGCGAAACTAAAAAAATGTACCAGTTTTAGGAAAGGTGTAGAATTAAATCTTCCAAAACAGCCTGCGAGAAAATCTTTCTTTCACAGAGCTTCTTTGTCCTTAAAAACTTATTTTCATTTTTTCACGCTCAATAGTTTTTGTGAGTTTGTCACTTAAGCTGTGCTGTGAACTCTCTAAATTGTTTAGTTTCTTTCAGCTGAAATTAATTTGAAAATTTATTTCAAGATATTTTTCAGAGTTTAAAAATTTTTTTCTTTGAAGTTAAATTGCCAGTGAATTAGAAATAACCAATATAATTTTATTTATAGTACATGCCGTTTCCATTGCTATTAACATATTGAATTTTTGTGTAGGACATTGTTTTTTAAAATAATTACATTAGAAAATTATGTAAATTTACAGTACACATGACAGAAAGCGCAAATGATTTATCAAAAATAATACTTTGTGAAAATAAAACTTATATACAAAGTTTTCATTTCGATATAAATAAATTCCCAAGATAAGAGAAATTATTTTATGTGCACTATGTACTGCTAATATTTCAAGACTTCAGATTATTAAAACAATAATAGTCTTTCTTATCAAGCAATTTATTTTATAGACAACTATTTATCATTTCGTCTTTTGAGTTTTGATGTAAATCTAAATTCGTGTTTAAATTAAACGATTTCTCAATAATAACAGTTGATTTTTTTTCATCATTTTTTAGATTTAGTGAATTGATCTAATCAAGAGTTCTATGTCATTTTCATTTGCATTCATTTTCAATGTTTTCTTTTTTGTGTTTGCTCTTCAATTGTATTTAAATATTTTAAATAACTAATATCAAAATATTCATATTACTTAGTACCTACTGTCAAATTTTATTTACTATATGTTGAAAGTAGACATTCATATTTTGATATTAATTATTGGTTTTAAAATGCTCCCTACATTTTATGCCTTCACATGGCATTCTTTGCTATTTAGAAGTCGCGTTTAGGGGCATATTTCTTTTGTTGAAAAATGAGACTGCTTAATTTTATGCACAATGTAATGTTGAAAATTCAATAATTGTTTGTGGAGAAAAATTGAATTTTTTTCGGTTGCTAATATTTATCTGATTTGCTATGCTAAAAATAATGAATAACTATAAGAATAATTTTAGTTTTGGATTTATTTAGAGTATTAGAATAAATGGAAAGGAAATGTATAACAATAACTAACAACCATCATTAAAGGTCGCCACTTTGAATCTAAATCAAAATTTGCAAAAATGTTTCTAATGTTAATTATTAAAAAGTTTTTAATCTCTTTTAATGTGATGTATCAACGAAATGAAACATTAAAAGAAAGTACAAATGAAACCTAAAAAAAGTTTAAATTTATACTTAGTATTTTAAAAGATAAACAAAAAAAATACGATGCAGCCAAAAAACTTTTAAACTGTCCATTATTTTTTGTTTTAATTGTTGAAGAAGAAAAACGAGCTTATTTCTTTCCATATCATGTATTTTTTTATTTTGCTTTTGGAAGGAATCTGCTATAGTTTTACATCCCCCCCCCCAAGATTGTTTTGCTCTAGGTTATTTTGCAAAAGTTTTGCTGTCATAGTTTTTTGTTTTTGTTTTTGCTTTTGAAAGGAATCTGCAATAGTTTAACATTTCCCCAAGATGGTTTTGCTCTAGGTTATTTTGTAAAAGTTTTTCTGTCATTGATTTCCATAGAGCTCGTTGTAATGACTCCTTCATTAAAAACTCTTTTTCTTGGAGCGTTTCTACATTTTACTGTTGACTCATTATTTTTACTAAAGCTTTTTTTTTTCGAATAAGAATTTCTACTTTCTCACTACAGTTGTTCTTTCATATTAAGCAATTTTTTTCTCTCTATGACGATTTCAGAAATGCTCGAAAAAGAATAATAATGAAACGCTTAATTTTGGGTTTTGTTACGTAAAAACAATAATTATTAATAAAACCCAAAATTAATTGCTTAGCACTGCGCAAGAAGTTAATTGCCTAATAAAGTTAATTGCACAGTGCGAAACAAAAGGTTAAAATTTTATAAAGTGACAAGTAGAAAAAATAGAAACAGCTCGAAAACTGTCTGAGTAGATTATAAATATCAAGTTATATGGAAAATTGGTAAATTTGATTTATTTCTATGAATTTTAACTTTCATATGATATATTTATGAAATGAGGTCAAACACGAAGCTTGTTGAAGGGTATTTCTTATATTTCATTTAGAAATTGATTTATATTTATTATTTCTGTTCCATTTTCGAAGCATTAAAGCAAATTCAATTTACTGGAATTTTTCTGAGAAAACCGATTTCTTTCCACATGACAAATTGAAAATAAACCTTAAATTCTTTTCAAATATTATTAATATTCTGAGAATAGATGAATATTTATCTTGAGAACAAAGAACGCCTTTTTGGATTTTTCTGAGAAAATGTGAAAACGTAACCCGAGTTTAAATAAACAAGATGATTAATCAAGTGTGCTATTTATCTTTCGCTTTTAGGATCAATTTAATATAAATATACATCCTTTAATTCCAAAAAAAATAGTTTCATCTTATATGAAAGCATTAATAAATCGGAAAATATCATATAGCGTTTAGTGCGGAAATATTGTTTGTTAATAAATCTATTGATGGGGTGATTCATTATTGGACAATCTCACTATAATAATTTTAAAATTTATCTCTTAATATAATTCTTAAAATTTCTATATAATATCTATTCATTACTGCATTGCAGTTAATATTCTAATCACTTTAATCACTTTTAGTGAATCAGTTTTTCGTGTCACTGATATTTTTATAAAGTTTTTATAATTGTATTAGTATGAATAACAACAAATTAAGACATAAATGTCAGGTAGCTGTGAATCAATGAGGACTAATTGCATTTATAAAATTTGTAAACGCATGAATACAAAATTAAAAAGAAACTTAAATTTAAACCCACACTTTTTGTTAAATCCAAGGCCTTTCTCTAAATCTGCCCACATTATTAGAAAGCCATTCGACATTTTCCACTTTAGGGGAGAGAATAAATGGCACTAATTCTATCTATTCATCTTCTAAAGTTAATGCCGCAGCTGTTTGATTTCGGTCGTCAGCAATCTGGAAGAAAATTGGGCAATTATCTAACAAACTGACTCATTTACCATTCGAAGAAACGAAATGTATCAATTATCATCTTCTATTCAAGGAACCAGATCTTGTTTACTGCACTATGAACATGTAATGGAATGCCTAAGCTCAAGATCTGCAATTTTTTTTATATTTAGCCACGTACTCCATTGACATTGCTTGATTAGTGCTCTTGTGCTCAGAATTCTTTTTTTTTATTCGATGGATTTTTTTCTGTTAATTATAAAACATCTTTGAATTGCATCGCAATTTTCCTCCCTTTTTTGCCAAAATGCTTTCATCATGTCATTTCAAAATCTTAGTATTTAAAACACATTCATTTTAAAATGAATCATTTTTTATCAATTAAATCCGAAGTTTTCAAAAACTAAAGTGGCGTGTGATTATAGAAAAATCCGATGTCGAGATTCGAGTGATTCGCTACTTTTAAAGCTTCCAACTTTTAAACTTCTGAAAGAAATCATTTTTTGGAATTATGTTCGACGTTTTGTGAGTATGGGAATTCCAGAATGGAAATGCTGAGATAAATTAAAACATTATCTGCTGCTTATATAGCAAATTCGCAGATCTCTATAAATTTGAGGAAATTCATTTACAGGAAGTCGGCCAGTCTATTTCCTGAATACATATGAAAGCGATAATTTAAAAATGCATTAAGTGAGATATATGAAATTTTGTATAAAGTTTTATCACCTGATTTATAATTGTGTATCGAATTTTGATCTAATTCTATCAGCAAATAAACGGATTTTTTTCTATCTACTTCTACGTTTATTAGTAAGATAAATCCAAAATGCAATAAGCTAAATTGAGGAATTATATAAAATTTACACAAAAATGTAGCTCTATGTCTGATTTTTGACTAGATTCATCAAAAGAAAGGTTGCCTGTCTCCTTGTTCATGTAAATGAGCATATTAACTCAAAAAACATACCAATCTAAAGAAATGAAATTTGGTATGTGATTTTGACACACAAATGAAATATCACGAAAAAAAAAATTCGGATCTAGTAAATAAATAGAAGTAGGTCTAAAATATATACTCGGTTATGTCGCTATACTACGAAGTATATAAATATAGGAGAAGGTCGAGAAAGTTGTTCTCGATAAACTTACTAATGATATTTGCTCATACTTTGTGAGAATTTTTTCTTCCACATTTGTAGCAAAGTTTGAAAAAATTATGTAATTTTCCCCAAAAAAATTACGTCAGGGATATGAACCAGTCATTACAGACATTTTATTCATTTTATGAATCGGATATATGTGTTTTCTCGTATACGTAGTACAATATAGTAATATAGTAATACGGAGCAAATATAGTAATCGTCAAAATGTTGAACTCGAGATGTTGATGAATCTCTACTTTTCGACCTCCATTAGTTCGAAAAACACACTTTTGGAGAATACCCTCCCGACTGTCTGTTTGTCTGTCTAACAAAGATAACTCAAAAACGCTTTGATCAAGATGACTGAAATTTAGTAAACAGTCTTTACTCCAATTTTGCAGATTGCTATCATATTTTCAGTAAAATCTGTTAAGATTAAATCCGTCTGTCCGAATATACGTTAACACGATAATTTAAAAACGAGAGCTAGATGGTTTAAATTCGGTACACTTTTTTGACATCTATATTGTAGACAAACATTTATCAAATCTTGAACCAAATCCATCAAGGGATGAACTGTCTGCCGGTCAGAACCTGTAAACGCGTTAATTCAAAAATCCAGTGACTTAAATGTATCAAATTTGGTGCAGGAATTTGTGACTACAAGTGCAGTTACTTGTCAAATTTTTGTTTTAATCAGTTGAGAAAAACGTGTCTAAAATACAAATTCGATTTTTGGATTCTATTAACGCATGCCAAGGATTAATCGCTAAATAACTAGCTAAGGGGATAGATTCATTAAAATTGCTAAACTCATTTAAAAATTTATATTTTGTAACTATTGTACGCCAATGCCATGTAAGGCATTTTCTAGCACGACAAGTTTATCAGAAAGTAGGCGAGAAAGTTTTTGGGAAACTGCTCCCCCTGATTTAAAATTATTGCAATTCCAAAGTAATTCCAAAAGAGTGCGAAATGTAATATTTAGAAATGAGAAATATGAATAAAAGCTTATTTACATAGATTTTAATACAGTATTATGTCTAAAAAATTCATAAAATAGGCATATATCTGACTTTGTAATGTTGCAAATATTTTGATTAATTTACAGGAGAAATTCAAAGAAAGCTCAACTATTTGTAAAGTTGTAAAGTAAACAAGTTTTTGTACTTTCCTTAAATAAGCTAATAGGAAGTTATCGGTTTGTTCAGAAAATTTAATTCTATCTAAATAAAGCATTCAATGAAGATACGTTTCTTTCTCCCTCTAAGATAAGAAAGATGTTACTACTGAAACGAAGACTTGAAGTTTTTTTAATCCGATTTTACAGAAGTTTCCCCAAAAGTGACATAAAATTCAAAAATTTATATTTTAATAAAAAAAAGTATTTATATCATATTTTGGAGCAAACTTTTTTCTAAAGATCTATTAGAATTTTTTAAAGATAAAAATACTAATTTTAAGAAATTGTATATAAAGATTTCAATTCAGTATCGGAAAAAAAATCAAATACTATTTCAATTTTCCAACATACAAACCTTTTATTTTCCTCGTTAGTCAGATTAATTAAAAAGAGGTTTCAAAACAAACGTTTTAATTAATGGATTAAAAAGTGCATTTATTAATTTTAAATTCGTATCTACGTTTATTCCATATTTATGATTCAATTTTGGAGATATTATGGAACTTGATATTCATTCAGTTCTACTTTCAGATGGCACCGTGTGCAGAAAAAATATATTTAATTAATAAATTAAATAATTGATATCTAAAACTATTATTTTTTTCAGGGAATAAGCAATTTCACAAAATTTTAAAGCTCTACCATATCACGAAGTGAGTGAAAAAAATGGCTTATAATATTTCTTCGTTATTGGCATTAAACAAACCAAGTTAAATAATATCATGTATAAATCACATGAAAAGCATAAATGAGAGGTTTATTTTCTTTTTTTTTACGATCCATTACAATTTATCAAAAAGAAAATACAGAAGAAAAACAAATGGTCGAAAATTCACAATAAAAACGAGGTTCTTTCAATAGGGCTAAAATCTTTTTTCTATTTGTTTCATGATGAATGTTAATATTGTAACATTCCTTATGGAAGAATTATGAATGTGTGTAATATTCTACTAAATGTATACCTAAAAATGTTTAGTAAGAACAACTTTTTATAATTGTTATTTGGAGTTTTCTTCGCTCAAAATGAATATTTGTTTTTATTACTCTCAAAAGAAAAAATAAAATTTTGTCTTTAAAAGAAGTATGTTTTTTTCTTAGAGAAATTTTCGAAATATCGAAGTATTAAAGTCTGCACTTATGTATGAGTAAGTAAACTTTCAAATTGTTTAGAGTCCTTTTTACAGCGTTTAGCAATTTTCTATTCATTCTATCTATGTCTTACTGAAAACAAGCAGATTAGTACAATTAAAACTTGAAAATCTGATGTTGAAACATTTTGAAGCATAAGCTTGCAAGAACTAATTGGTTTCTAAAATAACTAAGAAGAAAACTTCAAGCATTTTTTTAACTTGTAATGCTTTCAATTAATTTTATAGTTAAACGAATAAATTATAAGAAAACAGTAATTATGGGTTGGTAATTTAATTTTCCTGGTCTTCTTCTGCGTACTCGTTTCTTTGTTATCAGCTAAAACCAAAGATGAAAATTAAAAGTAACCAAAATAAAATATAAAAGCTATCATATTGAATATTTAATATTTTATATCAATACCGTAAGAACATCTCATTTTTTTCCAGCCAACTTAAAATAATCAAAATATCAGCGTGTCAGTAATTTTTGAGATTGCTACAAACTCATTTTTGTTGACATCTTTGAGTCTAATTATAAATCGCGTTTATGAGAGATATCAAAAATAAATTGTGCAACAATTTTTTTTATCTATATTTTAAATATGATTAAAAAGTAAATAATTCCTGATGGTTGGAAAAAATTGCAAACATATAGTTGTGTAACTAAGTATTATCGTCTTTTTTGATAATCTCAAAATATTTTGAGATTATCAAAAAAATTATTCATTTGCTTCCAATAAGTGCTATGAAAATATATTTTCTCTACTCAGAAATGAAAAAAACATTTCTAAATTTTATTCATAAATTGTCGATCCCTATTTATACTTACAAAATTTTTACAAAAAATTTACTTTATGTACATGCCTTTCAGAAAGCCAAAAAGAACCTATTCTGTCTCCCCTGGTAACATTTAACTGGGTTGAAACAGTGAATATTTTCGAGATGTCATTTATGCATCCTCATTTATTCTTATTTTTTCTATTTTAAATAACTATCAGTTGTCAATTTTTCCAGTCTGTTTAAACATTCTACAATTTTTTGTTTGCATAGTTAACATATATAAACGCATAATTTATTTTTGATAAATAAAGGTTCTGCTCTGAAATAATAATAAGGCTTCACTATTATGCCATTCTTAATTTTGAATAGTGTTCTAATGTCATTTGAGCCAACAACCTCTTTCTACGCTTTTGCATTTCACACCAACAGAATTACTATGCACCAGGTCCCTCTAACCGATAGGTTTTCGATTGGACTGGATCTCGAACTTGTGTCCCTCTGATCCGTAGCCCAGTTCTATCATCATTATAAAATAATAAATTATCGTTGCGTTTCTTGATTGCACAATAATTCATTAATTTAGTGAAGATTGTGATCTGGGTGAAATGACTTGAAGACACATGTTGTCTTTTCTGGGGTTTATTGGCAACATCAACAACAAAAGGCACATGAAAACGCCAAAGTGTAGAAGGCCTAGAAAACTACACTTAAAACTCTCTCGGGAGAGCCGAGCCGGGAGCCGAGATAACACTTCCCCTAGTACAGGAGTCCAGTTCGCTTCTACTAGAAAATATATATATATATATATATATACTAAACAACAACAGGAAGACCACGTGACACATGATCGGCAGCTAGTTCCGCCCAGGGAGATCACGTGGTTAACTGAATTCTTCATTCAATCATATCATTACGACCCCCAGATATTTATTGGAGATTACTTCAGTGAATTATCAAGAAAAAAATTTAACTATGAACCCTTTTTTGATAATAACAATAAAAACATTATTACTTATTCATTGATTAAAAATAGATATCGCATCAAGTCTACGAATTAGTAATTTTATTATTCTAATTGTCAAAATGTCGTAAGAATTTTAATAATTATTCGTTTGTTTTACACAGCATTGCTAAATCTGACCTTTACGTTTACAATTATCTACCTCATGTGTGTATTTAAAGATGGGAATTGATAGTAATTTCTGTAACTTTTAACTGAGAAATAACTGCTCACACTGCTGTCATGATTATATACATAATTTGGCAACAACAATGACTTAGATGCTCTCGACAATCAGAAGTTAAGCATTGTGAGTTAAAATCGATTTTCCATGAAACTAATTATAAGCGTTATTTAAGTAATAAATATTTCTTCACTCTTCACATAACCTACTAGCATGTGTTACAACTTAAGTGCCTTATTAGCTCCCTCACTCTAATGTTTACCCATTCATAGTGTATATTCAATATGGACAGAAACTCGTTTAAACATACTCAACTGTAGCAAGTTTAATGACCTATTTACCCAAACGTACACACTAGTAATCAGCTTTAAAATGCACATTCATAAGCATTATAGCTTTTGCAAATGTTACACCTCGAGCTTTCTTATAATTATCGTTATTTTAAGAACTTATTTTAACAATATAAACACGCTTAATGTGAGGAATAGTTTTGATAGATAGAATACATTGAGTAGTTTTAAATACTTAGGTATTTACTTGACTAAATGCTTATAATTTGCATTGTCGTATTCAGATATTGTTATGAGGAAAATTATCTGCTTATAGGAAAAATACATTCTAAATTCAATTATGAATTATATGAATACTCTTTTTATCAAAACAAATAAAACAATTTAATTTAAATGTGTAAAAAATTTTAGCTTCGTACAATTTATTCTATTTTAAATTATAAAAAAATAATAAAAGGTTTCACTTTATATTTTTTTCTAAAATGAAATTATCAAATGCCTATGCAGAAACAATAATTTATTATAATGCATGAAACATGTTTGATAATTTTTAAAATTTTTGCAAATGCTAGTGATTATTTAGTCTTTTAAATTCAGGTAAATTTTATTTCATAATGAAACTCATAATGGTTCTTAAATTCTACAGTTGGTTTACTGTGTATGAAAGTCTTAATGAAGAATTTATACATATATTAAATTATAAAAAAATAGGAAAGATTTAACTATATAATTTTATAAAATGAAATTATGAAATACATATTTAGAAACAATAACTTCTTACAGTGAATGAGACTTGTCAGAAATTTAAAAAAAAAATTGAAAATGTTAGAAACTTCTTGTTCTTAAATCAAGTACATTCCGCTCCATAGTAATTTTCATTTTGTAATAAAAATATAAAATTTTAAGTTTTATAAAATTTTGTAATAAATTCTATGAAATTTTGAAATAAAATTCATGAAATCTTGTAATAATATTTAATAAAACTCATAATAATTCTTAAATTCTGTAGGTGGTTTATTATGTACGAAAGTCTTAATGAAGAATTTTGCAGATGATAAACTTACCGGCTTTATGAATTTGTCTAAAATTTTAATGATTTAAAGCTCTTAGTTCTGAATCTGAAGTAAATGCTTTTGAGAAGATTTTCTGGATTTTATTATTTGCTTTATGAATAATATCTTGGCAAAATCTTTTTTTAAAAAATACGGATGTACTATCAAACTGTTTTAGAAATCACTAATGATGCTAAAAGTAATCAAAATATGTTGAATTTTATTTTTCTGAAATTGTTAGGCGCATTGAAATTTATTTGAGAGTTGTCGTCAAAACCACAAGCCAAGCTGTTTCTTTATCCAATAAGAAAACATTTTTCTTTATAATTGTAAGTCTTTCTTCATTGTAGTTTTGCATTTTCCCTCATTAAAAGACCTTCTGTTCATTAAAAATTGTTCTTGTATTGAAACCTTTCATCATTAAAATCGATTTAAACTACTATTATTCATAATTACAATTGTCGAGAGTGGATGAAACCTTTAACAAATTTTTTGAATTCTAAGAATACATTTGTGATTATTAATGGGAAAATGGAACACACCTGCGACTTTCGTTGATTTCTAGTTATTTTAATAACAACTAGACTAGGTATCTGCGCCGAAATAAATGACGAGATAAAAAAAGAATGAAGCAAAATCATGATAATATGTTGAATATGTAAAAATGAGTTATGCCCTGTCGTCATGGAAACAGAAAAATAACAAGACTTAATGATCGACGTAACGACCATGATAAGATGGGATTTTAAGATCCTCTTCTATAAATTGGTGGTTTAGACACTTAAAGAAAACGAACGTTTCAATTCTTTATGATTCATTTATTTTAATAATACTACTAGATTGAATTCCGAACTCTGAAAAGGGTCACTATATTTTCTTAAGGTCAAAGCAGATCTGCAGACATCTGCTTTCTAAACGGAAATTCAAAGAATATCAATTTGCGGATAAACCCTCGTCTTTTAGCTCTTCTTGAAGGACAACTGAAATTCAACTCACTGTAATAATGATTGAATCTTCATGGCATTTAATTGCAATTTGTCTATAAGCTATCCTATATATTTGTATTTGAAATTATGAAAAGAAAAATATGCTATATTACGCGCATGCGCATTTAAAATTTATTTACTAAAACGGTTCATATTTCCCCGAACATTTATAGAATTCATTATGAATTTCATTATATTTCTTCAATAATATGTTATTACATATTTTTTAAGTTTTGTAAAACTTAATTGAAACTTCCCTATTTCGTAAACAAAAATCTTATAGAAAAGTTTGGAATTTTTGAAAAAAATCTTGGTATCTTTCCGAATATGCGGGCTATTTTTATGATAATCCTCTTAAGTATTATACACAGTAAAGAAAACCATTGTTAAAAGTTCCAAATCTCTATCTTTTTTCTATAGAACGGGGAGAAACAAAATTACTTTTTCACAAACTTCTGACGCGCGCATACAGGTCTGTCCCCTAAATGCTCTTGTGACTAAATATTCCCTACTAAACATGAGTTCAAGCATATTTTACATCGTCCATGTTCAAAGACAGTTCTTCCGCATTTCATGAAAATTTTTCGAAGAAATGCATAAAGTGTCAGGATTCTTTTGATCCAATACAGTATCAGTTGAATGGAAACCTGAAAATCTTTTTATGAGACTTCAGTAAAAAATGAAATTCGAAATATCTCTTTGAAATTCGTTGGAAAATTCTTTCATCGCTGATAAACATGAATATAATCTCTAATATGAGAAAAGTGATGCATGTTTATATCTTCTATCCCATCGAAACTCATAAAAATGATGCAAGGAAAAATATACATTTTACAAAATAAAGCAGAAGTCATTGGATTCACGCAATTTTATATACTTTTTATAAGCCCTTAACTTCTATATCCATGATAAGATCATCATATTTTTAATTATTATTTAAATCCATATCATTCATATAGGGTATTATTTAAATTTGCAAATACATTGTAAAAGTCAAGTAATGTGCATATTGCCAAGGTATTCTACAGATAACTGCTAGTTCAATTCATTGAAGTGAAAAATTTGAAATTTTAACCTAAAACATCGTCGT